>WUCR03037991.1:0-34309 GCA_009858155.3 Phymanthus crucifer
TTTTTGGGGTGCCGGGGGTCTTCCTCCCCCCGGGGGGGGGGGGCGTCCCTTGTGCCCAACGGTTTTTTTCCTCGCGGGGGGGGGGGGGGGGTACTCCAGCACATTTTATATGGGGATGCTCTCTACCCAGACTCCCAAACCCTTACCATTTCTTATACCAATTTCGGCAAAAAAGGACCCCCTTTCGTATACCGGTACCTTTTTCTCGAGAAGGTACCCCTTTCATATACCTTTTTTAAAAAAAGGTACCCCAACTCTTTCTTATATCAAAATCTCAAATTCCCTACCCTTTCTTATACCAAAATTGTAAATTTGCTACCCTTTCTTATACCTCTTTCAGGCTGAGCATCCCCGTATAGCCCAATATAGGGAGTACCCCCCCCCCCCTCGGGTTTTCTTAAGCTGCTTTGGGGTATAAAATAACCTCTGCTTGCAGGGTGAGTGCTAAAAAATAGACAGCCAAGGTGAGCCTTCCCTTTGGAACGTAAGGGAGCATTCAAAAAGACTTGTTGGGGGGAGGGGGGGGCTGATGAGAAATTTGGGGTGACTGAAAAATATTACTCTCAGGGGGGGTACCCAAAGTGTGTTTCAAGTTATTTAAAGTTCTAAAAGGGGGTCCCTGAAAGTTTTGAATGAAGTAAAGGGGGGTCTTATCATCAGTTTCTCATCAGTCCTCCCCCCCCCCCAACAAGTTTTTGTGAATGCTCCCTAAGGTGAAGGTGGACACCCCCTCCCCCCCAGGAGAGACTTGTTCACAAGCTATGGGAGTGTGCAATATTTGTCATTTGAATAAATTCCTTTAAAAATATCCCCATGCCCAAGGGAGAGAAGCTACTGTTGATTCCACCCCGTTATCCACCACCGGCAGAATGAGGCGTGAGATACTGTAGGATGAACAAACAATAAATGGTGAGATAAAACAAAGAACACAGCTCATGTAGAACAATACACATTGTCCACCATAATCCACGCTTTCTTTGTTTTTGTTATTTTGTCCAATCCCAGGCTTCGTTCTACCAGTGGACTGTGCCCCTTGATCCAGGGGTGGGACTTGGTAGTAAAGATAGATATTTAGAGGGGTGGGGTAGGGGAAATTATAGTAAAACTACTGGGTACTAGTTCACAGGCTTCCTCAGATTTCTGTTTTTCAGATTGAAGAAACCGGAACTAAAAGTGTCGCTAAACCTTCAAATATCATTCTTATTATAATGGGAAAGACGTCATACTGATTGTTTTTTCAGTTGTTTTAAAGTTGTTTTTTTTATTTTCTTAATTCTTCTTTGCTAAAGTTTTCCTGAGAATAAGTGTTCTTGTCGAAGATGGCCGATGCGTCTGCCATATCTCGTTCACAGGAATATTTGAGCTTCAGGAGCACGGTGCCTTTGAAAAAGGTAAGCAATAGTCGCTTTGTGTCTTTAGATAACCTAGAATGCATTTCATTAACTGTGAGATGTCCTTGTAGCAAATTGATATACGTCTACTCAAGCTCTCGCCTTCATGGAGATTGTTGGAAGTCACTTTGCACCAGTCAAAGTACTAAACCCAGACCTCCCCCCACCCCGACCCCAGGATATACTGGGATAGGGTGGTATTGAATGTTGAACTAACACTCACAAATGTCCAACCACATGGGTGAGGCCGCACTGCTTTGGAACATGCAATGTAATTTGATATGAACAAGCCATATTGAGACAATGGATTCAAAAGATTTATTTTTTGGTTTCTTTGAAATTGGTCTATGCAATTCCATCAATCATAATACATAAAGGTAAAGGTACTGAACAATTTGGTTTGATTGATGGAAATGTATTGCCAGATTTCCTAATGTTGCAGCTGTTAGAACCAACAAACAACTCTACTCATGTATGGCACCGAGTCTCGAAGCCAAAACTGGATTGGCTTGGTGAGAGGCACACGCTCTCACTGCTGCTCCACACCCTGCTTGCTCAAAGCAGTGTTGATGCACATTACTCTTCCCTTGGGGCCAGTTAGTTTTCTTTAAACTTGTGAATCTCGACGTTTCTTGAGACAAAGTTGCAGGAACTTTGAGATTTAAACCTGTCATCAAAGAGTTATTGATGAGAATGAATTCACAGGTGATTGTTGACACGTCTGGTGAAAAAGAATGGCTGATATATGATGCTGGACCAAGGTCTGTGCGATGTCCTCTCATTTGCCTTCCACCAGCAAGTGGTACATCAGATGTATTCTTCAAACAAATATTAACCCTGTCCAGTCTTGGTTACAGAGTCGTTTCTGTAAGTTACTGTCTTTTGAAGATGATAATTATTTAATATTATGTACTGTATTTACTTGGGCATAATGTTTTATGGTAAAAAAAAATATGAGAAGGTAAATCATAATTTAATTCCAGATATTTTGACTACTACAAAGACTGTTGTCAATTTATTGATTAATTTTCTGACGAGGAGGTCTGTGTGTAGTGAAAAGTTGTAGATCTTTGATTATAAACAAGGCTACTCACATAGCCATTCATCATGATCTGCACAATTACCAGCTCAAAAATCCTGTAAAATGATGTGTCTTGATTTTGTTTGTCTTGTAGCTTGAATACCCAGTTTATTGGACATATACTGAATGGGTGGAAGGATTCAAGAAACTATTGGATCACTTACAGCTTGACAAGGTAAATATTTCATGGTCATTTCATCTTGTCACTGAAATGTAACTATTACTAGAAGTTGGATTATGTCCATCCTTATGATACCTATACACCAATTCATAAAATGGATGACTTCGAGCCAGGTGACCAAGATTTCTTGAACACCAACTGATCTGAAAACAAGGCTAGTTAATATTGGGAATCTTCACCAGGAAAAGAATGGAAATATTTTTTTCATTAAGCTAGACTACATTATGTGGTAAAGTTAACTGCTTCAAGGGCAAAATCTTCACAAACAATACTGACTAGCCTCATTTTCAGACAAACTGGTTCCCAGGAAATATCAGTTGATGGGCTCGTCTGCCATTTTTTGGAATTTGTGTATATTCTTTTTTTTTTCTTTGAAGGTGCATATATTTGGAGCATCACTGGGTGGATTTCTTGCTCAAAAGTTTTGTGAGATGACATCACTCAGCCCTCGCATCCATTCTATGGTTCTTTGCAATTCATTTTCTGATACGTCAGTTTTCCAGCAGACAACAGTTTCATCATCGTAAGAGAATATTAGCAAGTTAAACATTGAGAATCATAAAAATGAGATGTGACCACCCTCACCATTTTTTTAAAGGTTTTGGGTTTTGCCAGCCTTTCTTCTGAAAAAGATGATCATGAACAACTTCAATGTTGATATTGTTGATGAAGATATAGCTGATTCCATTGATTTTATGGTTGAAAGGGTAAGGTTGTATGTTGTAAATGTTGTCAAGGGAGTAGTATACTAACAAATAATAAAAATAATAAAACAAATAATAAACAAATAATAAAAAAATAATAAAACAAATAATAAAAGAAAGTAGACAAAGAGCTATTCCTTGATTCATGTTGCTTTTGATTGGCACTATAGACAAAAAATTATGATATTTAATATGACTTTTCCTTTACGTAATCAGCAATCCATTCATAGTACTGTGGTAATTTAGATCACTTGTGATTTGATTTTAATTTTACAATTTAGAGTATGTAGGATCTGAGTTGATTGCTGACCCATTCCTGTATAAATATACTTCTAGCGGTAACTGGAGTCGGTGAGTTTTTATCATTTAACCTTGTCTATGTTTTGTGACAGCTGGAGAGCATGGGAAGGAATGAACTGGCTTCACGACTGACCTTAAATTGTGTAGACTCCTATGTGGAGCCACAAAAACTACAAAATGTTGCAATTACTATCATTGACGTAAGTAGTTGATACTAAGAACATAAGCATTACATTAGATTTTATGGGTTACCTGTGATGTGGGATATTGGGAAGAGTATTGATTAAACTATTGTGTGTTTGTGTTTACAGGTGTTTGATGACTGTGCATTGTCTCAGCCAGTCAAAGATGAATTGTACAAGTGCTATCCTCATGCAAAGAGAGCACATTTGAAGTCAGGAGGCAACTTCCCCTACCTGTGTAGGAGTGCGGATGTCAATCTTTACCTGCAGGTATTCCCCGTTTTCTCACCCACCCATCTCTTTGTCATGACAAAAATGATCACATCCCTTAAAAACATTTGAACATGAAAATATTTGGAATTGGGTCACCAGATAGTATAGGATGCCTTGCTTTTCATTGCTACTTGCATGGGATACGTAAGCAGTGTTTCTTGTTGCTTGATCAAAAGGGAAATCATTCAATGATATATATTTTAGTTAATATTTTTCCCTAGATTCATCTTCGCCAATTTATGGGCACACGCTATAGTGCTATTGATCCCCAGTTCATGACGGATGAGGACAAAATTGCTTGTGGCTTATTGGAAGCTGAGTCTTCTCTGAGCAGCCCTTTTGCAGATTCAGCTCTAGATTCTGAAAGTGAAGTAGTTGACTTGCAGAAAGACTCACAGTGAAGATTAAAGCAGCTCAACATTTGTCCTGAAACTGCTTATATCTTACATATTATATAGCACTGTTGAATACAGTTCTACAAATTAGATAGCTATCAATTACTTGTGCCAGGATATTTGAGAGAAACAGTTCTTATAAACCACCAGTCATAATCAAGGATGTCTAGAATAGATCTCAAAAACCGTAAGGGCACATTGTTCATGTGATGGATAAAACATAAGCGTGAGACCTTTATGTACTGGTTTTATAAACGAGCAGATGTCTCTTATTTTTAAACCTGATAAAACATGATCTGTGAGTTTATTGAGAAGTATACTTCAAAAATTCATTTAACATATGTATAAGATTTCACGCTAGTTCTACAGCTAGTCATCATCTCTATAAGATTTCAGTCCAACTGGAGTGACCACAAAAGTCATGAACAGGGCGGACCCTCGGCGGACCAAAGAATTGTTTAAGAGGGGGTCTGAACATCGATACAGGGTCCAAATGTTTATTTTACTCTAAAAGTTTGGAAAAACTAAATTCCAGCATAAGACATTCAATTGAACCTCAGGTATAACAGGGGGGTCAGGACCCCTTCATCCCTCCCCCTGGATCCACTCTTGTTTATACTTAGATAGAAGTTTGACATCACAAGCATGCACATGCACATGTGGGAGAGACTCCCACATGTATCAAGTATAATATACCAGCTAGAACAGGGTTGTGCTACAATTTGATGGATGTGTGATATGACCTTGATATGAGCTAGGCTCTAAGTCTTCATCTAAACTTGGACGCACTGATCTCTAAAGTCATCCTCATTAGTATTCTTAAGGGTTATAACACTAGGGCAAAGGGTTTGCATTGAATTTCAATGCAAACCAGAATCACAATAGCATTTTAAATGGTTTAAAACTAACCATAAACTCTTCTTTTATTGTTTCAATTGAAATGCTTGAAATATGAACTCAAATCATCCGATTCAAGTGTATGGAGTGATTTATATTTGCACCAAATGTTGAATAACATGTGCCGAGATAAAACCAAAACCTACTTGTAACAATGGAAATAGGGTGTGTTAAGTTTTTATATAAAGAATTGCTAATAAGGATGACTATATCATGGTATAAAGGTCCATGAATGTGAGGTGTGTGGCCACTCCAATTGGACCAAAGGCCAAGGGCGGATCCGGCCAAAAATTTATGGGGGGGAGGGGGTAGGGAAGGCTTGGCAAAATTTTGTAATACACCATATAAGGGTAGCCTGCGTGCAGCCGGAAAATTTCTCGGAAATAACCATCTGCGAAACAACGCCAGAATCCTTGTTCTTCGTGACCCGAAATAAGAAGCGATTTCTGATTGGTCCTCATCATTTCAAATTCTTACACGAACTCTCATTGGTCAGGAGCTTGTTCTAATCTCTTCCAGCCAATGCTCCTGACCAATGAGAGTTCGCGTAAGAATTTGAAATGGTGACAGCCAATCAGAATTCGCTTCTTATTTCGGGTCACGAAGAACAAGGATTCTGGCGTTGGTTCGCAGATGGTTATTTCCGAGAAATTTTCCGGCTGCGCGCAGGCTATATAAGGGGGCCTAAGATTCAAAATCATAAGAAATTTTGTGGGTGCAAAGGGGGTAAACCAGGATAGAGGGGGGGACTACAGCCCCCCTTTACCCCCCTCCCCCTGGATCCACCCTTGAAGACTCATGAATTATTGAGTTTTTGAATAGCAATTAAGATCCATCCTGAGTTGGATAGTATATCAGGTATGTATCAACTCATAACATTACTAATCTATGAATTTCTTCATCATCAATTACTAATGTCAGTAAACTAAAATTTGGGGCCAGTCATTTTCTGGAAGATACTAGCTTATAGAGCTACACTCTCAATTTAATATGTATGCATTATTCACAGGGAGAGGGGGCTGGTGGAAATAAGAAATGTGATGCTCAATTTTCTGTTCCCCCTTTATAGTTAACACAAACTTTAGTGACCCCTCAATAAACAGTTTGCTTTAATGTCAAGTGTTATTGCTATATATATCTTGTGCACACAAATGTTTGCCTCCCTTGCCCCACTCATTTCTACTGGTCCCACTCCCTGTAAATAATGACTGGCCCTTATATAATTTTATAACAAAACTATCATTTGTAAAAAACAATTTGGCAAGTAAATGTAAATCTCACTCCTAGAGCATGCACATTTTAAGGTAATTACAAAATGATGAGGTGCAGAGCAATGTGGTTTAAGAAAATTTTTCACTTCAGTGTCAAGTTCATGTAAAAATGTGATTTTTTTTTCATTGATTGATCACCATTGTGAAAAATAATTGAAATAAAAGTATAATTTCTTAAGCCCAAATAAATCTTGTTATTCAAATGCTTGATGTTTGGACTACAATGCAGCTCATCTATGTAGTCATAATGACAGTACGTTTGGCTAATGACATGCCTCTAATATTGATAATAATGCACTATCAGGGGCCACGGAGAGGAGGGGCTGGGGGGGAGGGGGCTATAGCCCCCCAATTTTTCTTTTGTTTTTTTTTTTAACTAGCAAATGTATTTTTTTTAATCCAAAATTTAAAAAAATAAAATACATGTAGGTGTACCACACAATATAGATGCATTTCTCTACAATGTGCCAGGTGTAGTTTTCTCTCGTCGGGTGTGCGTTAGTCAAAAAACCTGCCCTCCCCCTCCCCTCACACTTTGCCATGATCTATATCAACGGCTCGGCCCCCCAATTCCAACCATGCTCCGCGGCCCCTGACTATAGGATTACTGACCATGACCAGCCAGCAATCAGTGTTTTACAAAAAAATCAGAAGCTTCAGTGGAAATGTGAAGCACAAACAGGGGCTGCTGAAACAGGAGGCTTTAGCCCTCTCACTTTTTTTCTAATACACTGAATTTAACCACTCGGGCCCCTTCCGCCACTTTTTGACTTCTGAATGCAGGTCTCCCCATTTTTAGGGTGTCCAGCAGTCGTTGATACAGTACACAATAGCCAGTTGCACTAAATAATCACTCTTTAATAAATTTATTGTCTATTTAATTTCATTTTAACTAATACAATAAATTAAAATTACACAATCGTATATGTTGATTATCCTTCAATAATTTGTCCTGTATTTATGTTAATCAAAAGTATGTGCCATAGAACTCTTTTCATATTTTGAATTAAATATTACCGGTATGCTTTTTTTAAAAGTTCACATAAAATCTTTTATTGCAACAAAAAGAACAGCAAAAACTATTCAAAAATGTCTTATTCACGTAAAATAAAACATCATTTTCAGTATTTATTTTGTTGTCAAAATAAAACCTAGGTTTTATCTTGATGTGTATCAACTGGTCAAGCAGATCTCTCAAGTAAACCCTTGACAAAATACATGCAAATAAGTTCACCCATTCTCCTACTGTCATAAATCATTTTCAACAGATTCCATTTTCCAACAAAATGCAAGTATTAACAAATACATGAAATGATATCGAAACTATAGAAAAAATAAAAATCAAATGCATAGTTTCTCTTTCCCTTTTATATTTTTCATAAGGTGTTGGCCTCACGTATTTAATTTTGATCTCTTTGTTAGCCAGGTGACAAAAAATTAATATATAGTGTTTCCACTGCACAAAGTGAATATTTTTCAGCCGACAGAATATATTTGATCAAAAATGAGGCCTTGTATGATTCGAGGATTTTTGAATTATCTAAAGTTATCATCTGTAATAGAATATTAGCTGATCTAAACACCTAAATAGCACAACACTGTCATACAGTATACATTCTAAGGTTTGTCACACATCCATATATAAGACAAGCAACATGGACTCATTTGGACCACTCATTAATGTACACACATTCGTTTCGTGGTTTTTGTTTACACTGAGCTGAAACATTAAGTTTAATCATCGATCTTCAGTAAAACTGAAATAAACTTGAGGGATTCCAACATAATAACACATCAATAATAATATAAATTCTTGTTGGCCTTTTTCTTACTGCTTGAATCCTAACGACTGATCTTTGCTGATGTGACATAGTCTGTTTACAAGTTATCGTCTTCCATTAGCTTGTTTAGTTCATTGGCCATGTTTTTCACAATTCCTCGATATGGTCCTGTCGGTTCGAATACTCGTTCTAACAGGTCACCATTGCCAAAATAATTAAAGACATGGTCAATTCTGCCGTGAGATTTGGGAGTTAGATGGCATCTAACCAGTTCATGTAAAAGCCCTTTACAGGCCTCTAGGCTATTGGTAAGAAACTGCCGATCGAAAGAAAAATCCACCTCGTAAAAACTGATGAACGTCATGGCTGTAGATCGAAATGTCTTTCTGAACTTGTCAGCGATGATGACTTCATCTTTGCTGAACTGGTCATTCCTGTATAATATGCTGATCTTCACTACTATTTTAACCAGATTTTTGATTAGCTTTTCTGCTTCCTTTTTAGTCGAACCGTTGAGTTTGGCTATTCTGTAAAGGTTATCCAGCAAATCACCTGTCGCATCATCAACGAAAGCCTTTGCTACGCTCTTCGATGCCATTTTACCGAGAATCTTTTTCTGTGCTCGTAAACCGAAGCTCTTTGAGCTGAAACCACCTCCATCCGCCATGTTGGTGTCGTCCTGTGAATAATAGAAGAAATGTACAGCTTACAATATAACTGCGCCAAGTCTGATCTCCAGCATAATACTAAAGACAAAGACAAATCGAAGTAATACCTCTGAATCCATTGTAAATTCGATCTAATAGTCACATAGAACCAATTCAAAAAATAAACACTTGCCAAGACATGTAAGGTTGAGTGGCGCAGTAAAGCACCTAGCTTTGCACATTATATATGGATGTTCAAAGACCGCAAACAGTGAAAGTGACTCAAATCATGATCATTCCTCTTACTCACCGGCCAATGTAATCCTGTATGTACTCGGTTAACCTAGGTTCTTCAGGCACGAACCTTGTGTGGCAACTCAAACATGCATGTAGTTGGTCGAAATGGCAAAGTGAAATATACAACCATTCAACCCCAATGATGGACAGCACTGAACATCACGTGACTCCAGATGTCAATACTCACTTTATAGTGCAAAGATTAAGATTTAATTAATTCCTATCACTTTGTACTATTACTTCAGGTATTTATGAGGTGAGTAATAGGGAATTTTTCAAAAAGCTATGTTTTGATATAATGTTGATAGGTTTGACCATATGTTACGAGTGGGGCTTATGATTGTCATGCTAAATAGAACATGTACTGACAAAGTTCAAGTCCCATAGGAACCTAGTACACTGAAAATGTTGCAGTGTTTACAAGGGTTAATAATAAGGGCGTACTACTCTGGATATGCATACTTTATTTACTTTAGGTCAAACTTTCTATACGAAATACATTAATGAATTTTATTATACTACAGTTTCATTCTGAGGTTTATTATCGTCAAAAGAATGTATTTACCGGAAGTGTCTGTCTTTGGCCTTACTCCCTAATCAATTTGGGTCTCTATTCTTCTATTTGTGGGAATATTGATTTCCATCCGCAGTTTTTACAGGCAAAAAGACCCTGAGCGAGTGATATTTTTCTTTATAGTCCTTCAGGACAGATGTTTTAAAGGATCGTATATTATCGCTCACATGCAGTTAACGCTCATTATCGAATTACAATAAAAACTAAAAGTAAATGAAATGGGACAAAAAAGCCCATTCTTCAGTAATTCGATAACACGCAGCAAAAGTACAATACGCATAATTTTTCGGGACGTTAATATTAGTGCTCCGTATTGTTATTGCCCCAAAAAATATATTCGTATTTAACCGGTAACTAAGAAAGTCCATGTTAAACTGAAACAACTTTCCCCAAATTCATCGCGGTGCACCCTACTACTTAACGCATTCGAATCAACAGCCTTATAACGGAAGGAACTCCCTTTAAACCTATAGTAAATTGAGGCATATATTGGCTTATATCCTTGACTGACAGAAATTTATCATCGAAGATGTTTATCTGTCTATACGGATCGGGATTTTTTTAAAATTCGAATCAAAAGTTTTTGGAGTCAATATATCATTTATCTGAATGATCTCATTGAGAGCTCCAATATCATTTGACGTCGCGCGGCTCTCATCTCACAGCAGATGATTCTTTGAAATCATGTTTTTGCCTTAAACCACTGCCCACCTTCATATTGTCTACCGTTACACAACATGTCATATAGCCATTTGACAACCTTCCGACCACTCAACAGTTATGCCTATATACTGACCGAAGATGACTGACAATCATCTAATGTACTTTAAATATTCTCTAAGCTTTTGCTTCGTTCAAAATTTTCCAAAAGATAAAAAGGATTTATTCATATTTTTCCAGCTAGAAACATCCCGACCGACTGATCGATGCTTTTTGGAGGGTCCTGAAGGGGTAAAATGGGAGCTGGGATTGGCCTTCTTCAGGGGCTGGGAAATGGGATTCCATGCACTGGGACTGGGATTCATGAAGCAAAAACATTAGAAAAATGGGAATGGGATTGAGATTTGGGCAACACAGACTGGGATTGTGAGATTTGAACTGGGATTTTGAAAATAGTGCTTGTCTGGGAAATGGGATTAGGACCCCCCCCTTCAGGACCCTCTTTTTGTTTCTGGTAATGAATCGGCCTCTTTCGCAGACGTTTTTAGGGTCGGTCCGGGGTGGGCGTGTGGAAACAACTGACTAGTGCATTAGATGGGCAATATATTTACAGCGCCACTACTGGACCTGCACCACCCAAAGAAATTTTCCACGATTTTTTCCATGGACTTTGTTACTATATAACTGCAATATTGTAAGTGATCACAAACTGTTTTTAGACCATTTTTGGTCAAATAAACGAAGTTTCAAGAACGATTTACGTAGATAACTAGATAAAGCAAGAAATCTTAAAATCTTCGAACTTGATTGCATAATTCGTGGAAAACCCGTCTGGGTGGCTTTGGTTGGAGTAGTCGCACTCTAGATTTATGCTCTATAACATTTTTTTAGATCCCATCTGTGCAGCATCTCCGTTCATGTCTTTCTTGTTATGGGTTCCCTATGGAATGGTTCTCTCTTCCCTCCCCTCCCTCCTCCCCTGCATGTGTCATGCCAGTGGCATCCTGGGAAGAGCGCTTGTCCGAATTTTCAGTGGACAAAGTGTAAAAATGTGGAGCTACAGGATGGTTAATATATCTCTGAGTTACATCAAAAGATACTACATTGCTCAATAAGTATGGTAGGTTAAAGTATACCTATTTACATTCTGATGTGACGCATATTTTTCGACTTGAATCGAATTTTTTTTGTTTTGCGTGTAATCTCAACACCTTTGTTGCTTATAAGTCTTATATAATGTCGGGTTTGATTTATTCCTCCTTTAAAATAGTTATCGTCAAACAATGAATCTTTCAGCACTCTTATTCATGGTATAATCTGGTTGCGTAGCGAGGCTTTGTGTTGAGTCCCGTTATGCTAGGCAAGGTATGCCATCACCTTGGAGACGAACTTTCACAAGTTTACCTTGATTGATGAAGTCATTTATTTTATTAGATTTGTAATACATATTATGTCAAACTTTAACAGAGGAGAATCGTGATTCTCTTGATCTCATCGCTTCAGCAGCTATGCCAGCCAGCCAGCCCACAGACCAAACATTTTTTTGCTAGTAATAATAAACAAGCACATAACTGAAATGTAAGCTTTATGTGATTTCTGTTACCAGTGATAGTTAAAACAAGTCTACAGTTCTTATGTTTATTGGAATCTTCTAAACTTTTGTGATCTTTTTGTTTTTGATTTGACTTACGATGGATGGGGTATTATCCTACTAAAAGCACTTGTAATCCTGTGAACTGAAAGCTCATTATTTTTGACTTTAAAAGCTTAGACCCAACTTACTAATGGGACTTCCAACTATTTATTAAATGTTCAGTTATTGGCATTCTGTTAAGCTTTGTCAATTGTTCAGGTTCGGTGACTTGAAAATGCCTGAATATTTGAAACTTTTCCAGTATTTTTTGCAATCAAGCTATCTTGACTATTAACAGGATATGATCATCTAGATGCTGATTTTGTTTGACAGATACATAAAGTATTCAACTCTATCAAGACTAAGATGTAATGGTTTTGTTAAGTGTCAACCGTGAACCCATATTATGAGTCCATATGGTCAGCACTATTATGGTAACCATGCAACATTTGACAACAAATATACCAGACTTTAGAGATAACAGCAGCTGTGAAAGTGACATTGATAGACAAGAATTGATTGACAATTATGGCAGTGAAAAATATCTCAGCAAGTGGAATCTAGATGTGGAGGATGACCATGGTGAAAGTGGTGGGGTGACAGCAGGAGATTCTATACATCAACAAGATATTGACCACAAACAGAGGTATATGACTGTACTGCAAGCATATAACAGGTTTACAGATTGTGTCTTGGAGAGATACAAATAACAAACTGGTAAAGAGCCATTAGTTTTAAAAGAGGACTTTCTCAGATGTTCAAAAATGGTGAGAATTTGAATTGCCTCTCACATTTTTACATGAAGTAAATTGAAGTAAGGCTTTCATCTGTAACTGTCCTCTTCAACATTGACAATAAATTCGGTCATCACATTGTCCAGGTAGTGTGGATGGTATAAGGTATAGCCAAGCAATGTAAGGAATAAGGGTAAACTTGCTGGGTCTTTAGGCCCAAGTTTGGCCAGTACTTATCTCCTGTTTTTACAGCATGTAGTGATTAGGAGTGTCACTTACCCCCTGGATGGGATGCTTGTCCATCACAGGTGTACAATGAAAGTGCAAACAAAAAAAAGAAAATCTAGCAGGGTTAGTGTAGGAGTGTCTGCTAGGATCCTTCAACAGTCGGGTTTATGACAGAAGTATCCAAATTCATATACACTTCACACATATATTTTGTAAGAAAGCACTGAATCTGTATCTTCATCTCTGGGGAAGGCTTTGATCTGTGGCTTTCTCACATAACCAATACGAGGAGGCTGAACTGCATTGTTCACAATACTGCTTAACAGTGTGATAAAAAATTAGATCTTGAATATGACAAGGAACTCGGAAAGTTTGGAAATGGATACCACCCTGTTTATGATGAGAAATCCTATCTTGTTCAGTGGATCATCCCCATGTAGTCCATATGGGAATACCACCCTCCCTCCCTGGGACTGTGTTAGATCAGGAATGATTTAAACCCCATCACCAGTAAAGTATTGCAATACACAAGGGAGTGAGCTCATCTCAATGATTTTTTTTATTTGACCACTAGTGAAAGTGAATTGCATCGCTTGACAATTGACGACGATGATGATGATGTATCCTTGGTGTCCTACAATAGTGTCAGAGATGCAGGAGCACCAGGCAAGAACAAAGCAAGCTATTTACCATATCAGATACAGCCACTGGCCCAGAATATTACTGTAAGTGCTCCATGTATCTCATCCCCCAAGACTGTTGTACCACAAAGCAATGCAGTAATGACTCAACCAGATTCCCCCTCCAAGTGAGTGGAGGGCTTTATTAATTCCTCCTCACATGTTTTTTTCTTTATTGATTGTTGTTTTGATCTCAAAAGCTTTGGCAAGGCTATGGTGGAAATATCTACTTTGATCCCCTCAGATGTCAATCAATGAGAATAAACAGTTCCAAACCTCTTAAGCAAATGCACAAGGACAGCAAGAACCATCGAAAGACCAAGTCCTGTAGCCCATCCATGGAGGTACCGACAGCTAAGCACTACATTCCATCTGGTGCTAGTTCATTTCATAGTCTAGGAAGTCTTCGTTTTGCTACAAGAGGTGAAAAGAGAAGAAACACATCCTGCATTTCTCATGGTAGACTGCGCAAAGGATATAGTGAGGGGAAAATACAAGAGCCAAATACCTCAACAAGCAACCATCGTGTTCGCTGTGAGTCTGCACCAGAGTCAATGATAATATCTGGGGGTCAACGCAAGGATGTAACCTCTCATCCTATTGAACATGTCTTCAAACACAATATCCAAACTAGGTCTACATCCAAAAGTAAGGATAATTTTCCAAGTTTAGTTCTTGAGCCAAAGTTTGACACTGAAAGAGGTAGAGACAACAGGGATAATCACCAAGAAACGTCCACTAATCTACCACCTGTTGCACCAAGTAAAGACGTCGCAGAGCCAAAACCAGTTTTTATTATTCCTTTTGGGGCATTAGATGATCCTGTGGAAGGAAACAACAGCAAGCCTGTTGGCGAGACCAGTAGTACAACAAACGACACTATTAAGAAGAAAACCAAGGTTCATGATGTGGATATATTGAGTGACAGACCTGTTATTGCTCATGACAAGCAATGTAATGAATCTGAGCTTGCTCTATCTATAGTAGTAGTGCGTGATAAGAGCACAGTGCAACAACCAGCCATGACTGGCAATGTTCATAATAGAGTTCGACGTGACATTAGTGATGCTTCTCTTAGTAACTACCTACGAGCTGTGCCAACTCATCTTTCAAACGAGAAGAAAAAGATACCTAAGCTCTCTTATACAAAGAGGGCTATGGAAATGGACGCTGGGTCACAGTCAATGAGTAGTATGACCGAAGGGGATCTAAGGATTTCTAGTACCACTGCTGTATATGGAGGATACCTTCCATCAACACGCAATGCTGACACTCAGCTGTTCCATGCTGAAAGAAATTCAACATCTCACACAGAAGAAACTAATTCGTTAGAATCACTGGACGAGCGGAGATTAGTTACCACGAAAACGAGAAAAAGGAACAAGAACAGAAGTGTTCCCTCATCCAAACATTATCAGGATGGTGACAAGTGCCATCTTCCAATTATTGGATGGCATGTTTCCTGACTTACATAGTCATACTTCCTTCCCTGAACTTCGTCGTCCACAACTGTACCCTGTTCTATCGCCTCCTGGGTTCGCCTCGTGCATGCATATTCTGCGAGTACCTTATGGCGATGGAGAAAAGAAAGTCTAGTTCTAGACCCCGTTTTGTCTCATTTAAAGTATCTTGCCAGATCAATATGGGTTGACGTTTGCACATGTCTGTGATCCAAGGCTAGTGTTTTTATTCTCGAGTGCCCCTTGTACTTCCAGTTTGGTGTGTATATCTTGTAAACTTTCTTAATACTATACAAATTAAAATCTCGTACTAAACTTAATTCCTTGAATTTGCTGCAAATACGAAAAACAATTTTGATGTACATAACACATCTCAAAATGAAGCCTTGCCAAAGTGCGCTCACGAATTGGCCTATGATGCGCGTTACTTGATGGATTGCACGCTAATCTCCGTAACTGAATTGTGCGCATTATGCTGATGTGCCTTCGGAAATATTCTCCAAGCAGCTTCAAACAGTATGTCTGCGTGACTCGTGCTTCTCCCATTTTAGCCATTTTTTAGCGCCGCTTACATTCTCAGAACCCGATATTTATGACCACCCAACTAACTGAACGTTATTGTTATTATGTGATTTGGGTTAGGGGGATTATGTTTACTGCGGAATACTTCAAAGTAAACAAAATGCTCACTGAAGCATGCCGGTAACTATACCAAAGATCACTGGTATCCTTGATCTTGGCAAGCGACGTTTACACGGTGAGCAGTACACATGGGAAACAAGAATAGCACAGATATACCACCAACCATCCTTCCTCTAAACAAAGCTGTCAAAGTTCATCTCGTACCAAAGTTTTTGACATCTGACACACGGTTCGACAGTAGGTATTGTATGGTGGTCAAGGTGACAGAACTGAAGTCAGTCGTGAATAAACATAGTGGCCAACCCCAGCTAACACCCTTAACACGACTACTTTCTGCTAACGTGGAGTTTCGTCAGCGCAGGTTCAGCTTCGCAGCAAACAGTAAAACCAACGAGCGCAACTTCAGGACCAGGTCGGTGACTCTTAAACATACTGATATTGAAGTCAAACAAGTAGTCGTAACTAAAGAAGAATCGATTCGTATTACTGGAACATTTGTTAGAGGACTTGCAGATTTGAATACACAGACATTTGACTTGATTCTCTGCCCTAGTCAACTGATGAACACTACAGACAACAAAGAATGGTTATTGATAGGCACTTTGTACACTAAACCTGCTGAATGCAAATATGAATCTCGATGGCGCGCTGCTGTAAGAACAAGTCTTGACTGAGGATTGATGACCATCCTTTGCTGATGGATTGATATTCAAATTTTTCGCTCTATTTATATTTAAAAGCAAACGTATTTCCCGGCAGCAGAAGATCATAGACGTGGGAAGAATGACAGTACTCTCGAGGGTTGTTTTTTGACATAGCAAGTTACTGTTGCCAGGTTAGGAACTTTAATACAAGGGGCACAAACCGATCATTTAGGAACGTCAGGTACTCGGGTAGATTCGCCACAAGCTGAAATATGTATCACTAAGGCAAAATCTTGGGGAAAAACACGAGAACACTGCCCTATTTGTTTCATATTTTTCAAGATAAAAATATCTAATAAAACAACAACAATATATAGAGGAAATATTTTATTCATAAAGTAATTTCATTTCAGAAAATTAAATGTAACACATTGCCTGTTCATCGGTTCTTTAGTAATAATGACGATGAGTCCTGCCAATCAAATGATGGTCAGTCATAACCATCATAAAATCGATCCAAAAATGCCGTTTTCTTGGGAGTTTCTGTTTCCTTGAAATACCGCATAACATGTGTTCTCTGTTTCCAGATATTGTGTGTTTCCTCTAGTTCCATCTTGCCCTAATAGCAGTATACCACATGATGAGTGATCATCTCTTAGTTATTCCCCACCCCATTCCTGAATGGAATGGTGTTATTCAAAAGTTACCCTGCTTAGCTGTCTGCAGTGGGAAGGAGAGAGGGAAGTAGGCAAGACAATTTGTAGTAATGCAAAGATTCAAGCAAAGAAAGCAAATGGTACTACCGTTTGCATTCGTCCTTAAAGCGTGATGAAGTTTACTTTTTGCACGTTACACCTTAACGTTTAGGGCGACATACCGTCAGGTTTTCTCCATGTGCTCACTGGGTTTCACACTCATGTCGTTCAAAATGGAGTCGACAATTCAAGTTCAAGTCCAAATCTGTGATACTCGTAGAATTTTGTTATTGACCCCATAGCCTCGCTTGGATGTTCTTAACGATGAAAGGTTTTTCTCATTTGCATTCAATCGTGATAACATCTATTGGATTACATCTATCTTGGAAAGTGGAGAAGGCCTGGACACGAGTAGTCCATATATGGAAAAACCCAGAAGCTATTTGGATAGACCTCGGGTGTTCTTTGCTTTATCGTTTAATTTTACGTTAAACGTTGACATAAAGAAGACTGGCGAGCTCCTTTATGAAGTTTCAACAACTGGAAACTACGAAATTTTGACATTTGAGGTGGGAATTTTCTTGTGGTAATATTTTGACTGCATATATTGTTGATGGGTAATTTTTATCACTGTTAATTTATCATCGTTGGCAATTTTAAATACCGTACACTGTGTACAATTTATTTCATTTGTAAACTATTCAGAATAACCATTGGAGTTTATCAAGTACTGATAATGATTGTGAGGTTTTGAGTTCGTAAGCATTATTTTACAAGGTCTGTGAGTCGGATTCCCAGGAGTTGAAAGCAATGAAAATGTCTAATTCCCCTGGGGTTGCCCCCCCCCCCCCCTCCCTATCCTCCCCATTCCAACCACTGATAAGTACATTACAGCTGTGAAGGATGTACCTTAATAATCAACATATCTATCACTCGTAGATCCCGGACATGAGCGTTTTTCATGAATTCTTCACGGACCTTTTTACGGCCTGATTTGACAGTAATATCCAAGGCAAATGCTTGCACGGCATGAGGAATCTAGTAAGAAGGTAAACGAAAATCATTTAGTTGTTAGCATATCCATCGAAAAGTCGAATAGACAAACATCGATGGTTAGGGCATTACTGGCGTAAAAACACGTGTAATATCTATTAAATATAGTACCTCTCTCCACCATGCTCTGTATAGATTAAAAACCCTTTTCCTTGCTTCACCAGGGGTGGTAGAAAGAAGTGGTTTAACAACAGCTCTACCAACAGTCTTGGTGACTTGACTGGACGCCATCTTGATTACCAAACTACTAGTGCACTATGGGTAACACAGGTAACCCAAGATCTGTTTTAGGATTCCCAAAACAAAACAATTGCAACCTTAGAAGACTTCAAGAAAAAATTTAGAAAATGTTTTCGAATTTCTCAATTTCAAAAGTTACGAATGATAAAGGGTGGGTAACCCAGTTCCTCTAGCCGTGACGTTGAGCGCGTACAACCTGATGCGGCGAAGGATGCTTAGCAAGGAACGGGAATGCGTAGGATGTAGATCGGATTTTCAAGCTTTGCGAACGTCTGCTTACTTGAATCAAACAAACATTCCTTCCCCATTGTTTTTGATGTGACATCATATACCAATTAAAAATCGGCTTATTGTTTTATGAAGAGCCAATCAAATTCAGCGTTAGAAATTTCGCGCCAGCTTTAAAGGATGCCACGTGTTATCTTCGAAGGATGCCATTGTTCCTTGACTTACTCGCGAAATATTGACCAATCAGCATGAACCTTCTAATTGATCAATTTCGGGAAAGGAATGTTCGGCTTAAGCAGGTGTTCGTGGGGAGGGAAGCATTGCGTGACGAAACTAAGAACGGCTACGAAGGAGGCTATGGCTATAGTTGTACGATACGATTTCCCACCTCCACTCCGTACCATCATTCAGTTCAGATGATGAGTGATTTGGCTTAGCACCTCTTGTTTTCTTGGTTCTTGGCTGTTAGACTGATGACTATTCACCAGGGAGCTGTGCACATGTTATTTGATAGGACTCTGCCAGTGCAAACCTTTTATCAGGCGGATGAATAACTTGGATGGTTGTCAGTTAATACTGATTGGATGCCCCAGTATATTGAACAAACCCTATTTTACTTCTTTAGTACGAGTGGTGCAAAACGGGCGGTCTCAAACCCTTTTAGTTTGGGCAAAGATCTCTGAGGATTTCTGGCAAATCCAATCAAATTGAACCATCATATTAAAAGGCTTCTCTCTCAATACTCGTGAAACATTTCTCTTGTCTTGCTTTTTGTATAGTTTTACGACAGGTGTTTAGATATTCGATCACCTTGTTGCCTGTTTCAAGTAGCCAATACTCCAGTTTCACGTTCAATAAATACTGCTGTACGCTTTGTCCGCAGACTCCTTTGCACAGGCTTAGCCTCGTTTGTAAGTCAGCTATTCACAGAAACCATTACAGTGCGTCTACACGAACCAAAGCCACCCTTTTTTTATTCGACTCTGTAACTATTTGGCTGCAATAAAATCATTGTTAATTATCACACACTGTTTTCAAACCATTTTTGATCACAAATAAACAAGTTTCAAGCAGGAATATACGTAGATAAAGCAAAAAAATCTTAAAATTTGTGATGATTCTATTGTTCAAATTCTCGAATTTGATTGGATAATTTGTGGAAAAATTTGTTCGGGTGGCTTTTGGTTGAAGTAGACGCACTGTACCAGTCCGTGGGATTTCAAACCATCAGTATTGTCCAACTTGTACATTCTTCGCATTGTTGTTGACTTTTACAAATGATTTGCTCTAAACGAGGCTAAGCCTGTGCAAATGAATCTGTGGTCATAGTGTACAGCAGTATTTATTAAACGTGAAGCTGGAGTATTTACGAAAGGACGAAGATATTAAGTTGCGCGCGCATGGCATATTGACTCTACCGCTGTTCATAGTATATCATTACTGACTATATTTATTGTTTTTCCTGTTATTCATTCTTACATCAAAGATCAAGAATAAAAAAATATGCAAGCCAATTATGAGTTGTTGCTTCATAAGATGATGCCTACCGCAGGCTAATATGGATTCGATGCTTTCGGTATCTCACGAGCGCATGTATGGTTTGCACGTTCAAATGAGACTTTAGCAACCACATCTGCAGAATTGACATTAACAGAGGATAGAACAACTGGTTTGCCCACTTTATTAAGCCGTTCCTCTGCGACTTTCTCCATAATTGTTCTCATCTCTGGAAACTCGTCTACGACATCTCTAAAGTCCTCAGCGTGTAAAACAAACACGTCACATACTGTCTGTGCTATTACACTAGCTGTCCGCCTTGCGTTTGTTAACAGACATATTTCTGCAACAAGAAATGAATTTCACGTAATTAGGGCCGCTGTCAAACAAGATATAACATGCTAACTATCTAATATTGGTTAGCAGTGCTGTAGGTTGCCTACTTGTTGCAATTCCCCCATCATTTTATACATTTTGAGTAGACTTAGACCTGAGGGATCCAAACTAGCATTGTTACCATATAGTAATGGTGATAGTTACCTCCAAAATAAGAACCGTCTGTCAGTTCGTTGACTTTCTTTCCACCAACAAAAACATCGACAACTCCTTCTTTCAAGAAGTACATCTCCGTTCCTAGTTCACCTTCTCTAATAATCTCATCTCCTTCCAGGTAAACTTCAAACTGCAAGTTAGTGATGATAGCAGAAACGAAGTCCGCGTCGGCATCTATGAAAAACGGCACTGATTGCACGAGATTTCTGCAGTTGTAGTTAATAACTCTCTGTGATGAAAAAAGGTAAGATTTTTGAAGTAGACATGACTATTGTATAAGCATCTGCACATGGTGTGTTCTATGACGCATAGAACTACTGGTGTCATCCTGTTGGGTGTATTTTAGGTATACAATCACTTGTGCCTAGTTTGCTTTGGGGTTTTTTCCTGTTTATGGGGCAAATCAAAGTTATGGTATGAAAATCTCGTATTCTCCAGTCCCTGCATGTTGTGTCCTGAGGGAAGCTATACGATAGTCCCACTGTTTTCAAGCTACCTGTCTAAGCGGTCTTGAAATTTCTCGTAAGATCTTCTCTTCGTCGAACATCTTTCCTTGGTATCTGTGTTCATAGTATTTGGTGAATTTTTCCCTCAATTCGACCGGAAGTCTTCGATAAGACATGTATTCTTCCACTTGCTGGATCTGAGTTCAAGATACGTTTACCATATAAATTTTTAGTACGGTTTCACGCGGTAAGAATATGTAAAACTGCAGCAATACATGTGGTGTGTGGCCTTCATTGCTGGGAAAGTGGACTGGGTTTATTACTGACCTGCATGCAAGCACACGCCGAGGTGAACAAGGGTGGTCAGAAATCAAGAAAAGATCCTTGCCTTTTGCGTAAGAAAAGAAATAAATAGTTCTACGAACCTTTTCTTTAAACTGTCTGGTAGGAGAATCCATTTGTTGCAGAAAACTCATACAAAGAGCGATGAACAAGGCATAGAAAGTTGCACCGGTCATCATGCTGAAGATAGTGACGCAAGCCTCGGGGATGTTTTGTGGAGGGTGTCGGCCATACCCGATACACAACATGTGTGACAGGGCTTTGAACAAGGACCAACAATACTGCTCACCCCAGGACGCGTTCTGTATCAGGAGAATATATCATAACTATCTGGGAAATGGAACGTTAAAGAGCAGATGTACTTACCACGAGATTATGGATAACTACCCATGAATCATCAGGAAAATCATGTACATAAGGAACAAGAAACTGCATACATCCATTCCAGTGAGCTATCAGAAGAATAAGGCTGACAAGGTTGGTGAAACGCATCACAGATCGTGTGATATTCAGGATCTATAATACAATGGTACTGTTAGTATCGTATTCAGTACTGTACGATAAAACATTGTGTCAAACCTCTTCATATTGATGGACATATCTGACGAGTCTTGATATTCTGAGCAGCTTCAGTAAACTAAGAAGTTTAGCCAGACGTAGGATCCTCAGAGCACGTGATGCACCGAACAGCCTTTTTCCTTGTGAATGAGTAGCAGCTTCCACCATGTAGTCAAATGGTAAGGACGAGATGAGATCAAGAAAAAACCACGTCTTAACGTATCTGCATGAAGATCATTATTCATTATTTACTACTAATTGAAGCTGGATGTCTGATGAGGACTCGCCCACCCAGTCACGCCGTCATAGCACAGGTAGTACTTACCGAGCAGCTATAGCTCTGGGCTCTAATATAAATTTATTAGGAGACCCATGAACCAGCACACCGGTTCTGAAGTTAAGTACGATATCCAAAAGAAACGTGGCGTCTGAGATGAAGTAAAATATTTGCATACCAAAGCTAATGCCGTCACCGAAAAATGATATGGTCACCGGCAGAACAAACATGTTTATCAGCAGCAGCAACAGCACCCACATGTCCCAGTTGAATCTGAAATCACAAGATCGATACTGATCATATCATTAGCTATTATCACCCGACATCGCGGGTGGGAGTTCCACTGTCTTTCATACACTGATAAATATCTTATTAAGCTGGTGTAACAAAATGAACGTAAGGTTTCTTCAACCTCCCGTGTTCAAACATGAAAAAAATCGAAATGAATAAACGATGTTACAACAAAACCAGTAACACCAACAGCACAAGGAAATCTACTGTTGTTATCCAAGTATCTTCAACAGTATTGCTGTACGTATATATGGGCAGGGGAGATTGCTTGTTTTGGGTATATTTCCCATCCTGTCTATAATCGTATGATGACAGCTGATCCAGCAAAACAATTACTTTAAAAGCATCAGTTTGTTTATGTTCTTGAGCAGCAAGCTGTTGGAATTATTGGGCTAGATTCATTTATTATTCAGTTAGCGAGTATTAATATTATTATCACTTTCATTCAAGGACGGCGGAGCATCCTAAAAAGTGAGGGGGCTGAAGACTCAAAAATATGAGAGACCAGCTGCAGGAGTCAAAAAGTGGGGGGGCTGACTGGTTAAAAATGAGTGAAAATTAGTAAAAGGTGAGGGGGCTGCAGCCCCCCCAGCCCCCCCTGCTCCGCCGTCCCTGTCATTATCTGCCAGTCTGAAGTAAAGGATGGTCAACTTCATCGATATCCCAAGCAGTAAGATCCGCAGGACACCGGCAGCAGGGACTACAACACTGGTATCCCAGACAATATTCGACAATCAAACCAAAGCTGTGCTTTTTATACGAAAATATGGTTAAACTATCATGATGATTTATCTTACGATAACGCGAGAGAAATATCTTCAAACTTCAACCTTGGTTTTAATTACGCCGTTTTGATCTGAGCTTGGAGATGGTAAAATCCATGCCGTGATGTTCATCATGTTGTAGTTCTGGCCGACAGTCGGCATAAATAGATTAAATAACATTTAGGGTTTTATTCACGTTCATTCGAAAGCAAAGTAAATGTTTATTTAGCACGCGACATTTTTTAGTCAAATCCATGATGGCGATGTGTTAGTGTTCTATAATTCATTGTCATTGCCTGTGGATGTGGTTGGTTAATGAAAGAGAATTTGCGATTCTTAATTAAATCAATCTTGTAGAAAATTCTTCCAAGCACTTCCGAAAAAGATTTGCATTCAGCGCAATATGAATCGATCACCGATATCTTCCCATTTTACTTTTCATTGTTTTGACGCGATCTAATTTTATATACACACTGAATGAGAAAAAGATTATTAAGCTACAGTTTGTGTTTCACAATTCTGGTCAATAAATTAGAATGATAGGCAAAGAGATGAAAATCAAACTGAAATGAAAACTGTGTTATTGAAGCCCTTATTGATGGAGTAGTTGACTGAAGGACAAGTTAATCTATCGAAAGCTAGGCATTTTGTTGTCCCATTCCACCGCGGTCGTGCTAGCTTGTAGTACATCAATATGGTATACTGACCTGAAGGAACTGGTTGGATGGATGACAAATCCTGCTTGACTGTATCTTTCCTGTTCTTCTTTCATCGCTCTCTTACTTCCAAATACTTTCATGTTCATTCTACTGTCCATGGGCTGAAGCCAAGACCGCAGGACCATGTTGATAGTATTTGTTACAGATGGCTCTACTACACTTAGATGTGGGGCACTCGCAGAAAGGTAGGTGACACTCGTAAATTCCTGCTTTTGTCTGCTGTGTTCTCGTACACTTAAAGATCGTCTTGGTTTCTTTCCTTGATGCGATGAAGTTCGTATGTTAATGAAACTTTCATCCTGTATTCCTTTTTCTGTTTTGTCCGATAGGTCGTCCTTCTGCGGAACCACTTTCACATCTTCTAGTTCCATCTTCTCGACGCTTGCCGAGTTACTAGGTTCATCTTCGACTATTTCATTGTCTTCAATATTCACTATAACAGCTTCAATCGGTAGCTGCTTATTTTCTTTCTCCGTTTTAATGCTACTGGTATTTTTATTTTCTTGAGCCTCGGTAATTTTCTCATATACCGGCAGAGTAGAGTTGTCATTCTTATCTTTTCCAATGTCGCAGACGTCAGATAAGTTCTCTTCCTCGGTGCTTGGAATATCTTCGTGCATTTCGCCGCCGCTACTCCGCACATCCATTGAAACTCTACTTTGCTGTTATCTTGAAATTAACAGTCATTATTCTTCGAGATTCACCCGGCAAAGGTACATTTCATAATTTGTCCATAATGAGCTTGTTACGATCTGTAGAGTTTTGAGTAAGATTGGATGAAATTCATGTCCTCATCTGAAGGCTTTAATTGGAGTAACCACACGAAGAGTGTGCTGGAAAACGAAACCTGTCACATTATTGTGGACTATTTTGATTCACGCCAAGAAAGGATTTTGGAGATCCCAGAGTCACAGCCAGACTCCAACCAACCAAATAACTTTTTAATCTGCTGACGTAGTACCACTGTGACGTCATCAATGCCATTTACCTGGGACTTGGAGACCATTAGGAAGAGCGCGCGCGCGCACAACCAACATCACCCGTACATATTCAAAGATCAGTTGTTCAGGAAGAAGACATGTCTATCCAGATTTTGTTTTATTTAATATTTGAAATTCATATTCTTCATTTTTGTAAAAACACAATCAATGTTCCTTCCGACAAAGTCAATCCCATTTGGATCTCGGGAGAAATTCTGCTATAAAATGTCTCTTATTATCATAATACAATATAAGATAATTGAATTACCTTTCCTTAGTTTTTGGCATTGTGATGGCAACGCGTGGGAGGCATACCATCACTACTACTAGTATATACATGCATCGAAAGACATCACATTCGACTGAACTAAGCCTGTTTATGTGGGGGTGAGGGTGAGGAGAAGCTTTGGTTGTACAGTAAAATAAGACAGCTAGTACTACGTGGGGTGGGTGGGTGCGGATTGGTTGTACAGTAAAATAAGACAACTAGTACTACGTGTTCAGTGATGGGCAGGAGTCTTTCTCAGGCGAGTCTTTTCCTCTTTGTTCACATCATCAACTTTAGGCTTGTCTTCTATAATATCATGTGACCTTCAAAAGGGAAATCGTATTCACATCGTGTTCTAGTGTCAGGCATATCAATGAACCAACTTACCCTGGGAGGACGTGTAGAATATAGCCATCACAGACATCAAGGCAACACACATGCAAAATACAACCCAACAGTAAATATGATGAGAGATCAATGATTTTAAGGTTGATGTAAACAATAAATGTGACTGGTACTTTCATTACGCTCAGCGAGGTCGTGGTGAGAGGTTATTTGGAGTATATTTCACTCATATTTATAATGTCGTTTTACCCGTTGTTCGTCGTGTTCAGCCATAACTTTAGAATGAATATTTCATCCATAGATTAGTTGGGTGGATTTTGTGATGAGAGATTTAAACAACCCTGACTGTTTTACTGGATGTCGAGTACTGCTGGGAGCTGGGTACAATGCAAGCTACCATGGTGCTTTACTTATACTCATGACTCAATCTGACCTACATTTTTGATCGCGTTTCTTTGTTTTCTCAGATGACACGATGATGAAGTAAAGGAAAATAGCCTCTACTATGATACCAAGTATCGGCCACACATGCCTGAGAGGGTCTGGAAAGGAGAGTAAATATTCACTTGATATCGGTAACCTGTCAATGTGTTCTGTAATCCGCTGTACTGACTATTAAAACCACGTACCTCTGACTCTGAGCGTAAACCGCTGACACTGATCAGGAACACTAATATTCGGCGATCTGATGCAGCAGTAATAATCACCGCGGTCGCCGTAATCTGTTTTAGGGATTTCGAGTTGAAATCCTTCGTATTGACTTTCTTGTGTAAACTTGTAACGCGTGTGCAGGCTTTCATTGGACTGACCTGTAAAGATGAACATGTTCAGAGCAGGGATATCAACCCTTACTTCACATATTCAGTAGAAGCTCGTGTACTCACTCGTTTCGTCAAGAGAGATCACCAGGTGTTTGTTGCTGGGTTTTCTTTTCCACACAATCGTAATTGGGTTTCCTGTGGCGTTACATTGGAATTCCACTGGTTCTCCTCTTATTCGAATGATTTCATTATGTCTCAGATCAACTGCACCAAACGTTGGTCTTACTATGCAATGCGATCATTACATCACGTTAGCCATGTTGATAAGTGAGAGAACAGAGCAGGTGCAGTTTATTTACCTTGCACAGAAATGACCGCTGTCATGTTATACATCCTCTGAGCATGTAACATGGATGTCAGTTCACATCTGTAATGGCCGGCATCTTGAGGTTTATTCATCGTTAGTTTGAGGTCTTTCAGGTCTCTTTCAGCTGATGGCGGTACTTCAGCAATACGTTGATTACCCTTAAGCCATGCGATCGTGACAAGCCGTACTTTGAATGTGTTACCCACGCTGGTTATGTTACATGCAAGATGAACAGACTCACCCAACTCAGTGGTGACATTGGGTGACACTTTAATCTCTGGCAGATCGGACTCTAAACAACAAGCATCGAGAATATTAACCAATATTACATTACATTATAATAACAAATCTTTTTCGCGGATGGGCAATTGCAATGCATTGTGGGCTGTTGTAGGGGACGAAATAGATGCTGCGAACAGTCCAACAATGCAGTGCAGTGACATGGCTGATAGATAGCCTTACTTGCAATATAAGTAATGCCAAACCCATAGGATGTTCTGGTGGTGTTTGGTGGCATGCATCTATACTGGCCTGAATCACTAGGCTTGATTCGTTTAATCACCATGGTAACGAACAGCTTTCTTCCACCACCTGAAGAGAAAGTGTCGTAAAATCAACTCAGCAGCCTCAGCACCTCGGTCTTCATTTGCCTGCCACCTGGCAGAGTGTTCACTAGGGCGAGAACAGGTCTTTTTGTCATCAGATACAGTAAGTCGTTTGCGCATGGTCAGCTTACCCTCCCTTCACCGTTAACAATGTGTTCACCTTCTGTTCTGTTTTCAAAGACATAGTTTCCTGTAGGCCCTTGGTCTATTATACGGGTCATATCACCATACTCATCAACACGAAAGAAGTTGACGCCATTCGGTTTAACATGCTGATCTTCTGCATCCAAAACCACGCACGTCACGCGAAGTGTTTCGTTCTCTATTGCAACACTATGGCCTGGTAAAGGGTCCACTATCTTCAGTATTCCTTTAAACAAGTTATTAAGACTGCATTACAATCCATCTCTGTCTCTAATAATGTTATTAGGCATGTATTAGGAGAACATTAGAATCAATTTCTCCATTTTTGTAGCCAATCTTCTTACGACTGTGTGGGCATATCCATTCCGTCGATACTTGCGAGAACATCATTTAACCCATCAAATCCTCCTCGTTCAGAACAATTTCCGAGATAGTGTAAAGGAGTTGATCCCTTTTTTGATTGTTTCTATACAGCCCAGCTATCTTACCTTGAACACGAGATGCCACGACCAAAGAAAAAATGAAAAACACAACACAACACGAGCTCGTCCCCCTCGCCATTAGAACCTTAACTACCTGATGGTGCTTCTCTGTGGACCTGTAACAGCACTTGTATAGATAACATAACCATCATACTAACGGTCTGTCACCAATCGAGCCCTCTGATTGGCTCAGCTACTAGGGGTCTATTAGTGAAAAGCGCTGGTTTTACAACCAAAAATAAATTATTTCACCCAAATTACAACACATTCGGCCTCATGGACTATTGACTCGTAGACCACTCAGACTCGAGGACTAATTGTTAAATAGACACACAGTAAGGGGGGAATGACAAGGGAAGGACAGGGGAGAAAGCATGGGGACATTATTAAGTGCATTTCTTTTTATTTCTACAAAATCGAGCTAAAGTTCTATCGTTTCATGCCTCTGCAGGTCCGGTCTTGGCTATTTTACAGAAGCACCAAAGTGCTTATCAATATGGTATTTGTTTATCTAGTCTAACACTATTTTAATGAAAATAACGCGGCTAAATTAGCGCGCGTTGTTAATGTACATCTTCCTGCCGCGATGTATTCTTTTTTATAATTTACCGTGCTTTATGTAGTGAATGCTTATGTTGTCATATTTTAGGAGGACCTCCCATTCAGTACAACAACTTCTATCGATCCTTGAAAGGCTGTCGTGAACTATGCCCTAGAGCCCTAATTCGCCTCAAGTAAGTACGTGACAAAATTTGTGATAAACTTCTCAATCAGTTTTATATTAACAGCATTGATTTATATGCCTAAAAACATGACTGGATCAGCCAGATCTTTGGAAATAGTTTTTTCAACATTGAAACACGACTATAGGCAATAGCAAATATGAGGTGTCTAATGGCCGGCCTGCGTGGCTTGGTCATCTAGTTGGCTGTGGCTGCTGCAGTATTACGTAGGCGGATGTGGCCTTTGCTTCCATCATTGGTGATCGTGTAGCTGAGTTCTGTGTTGGCGTCACGTCTAAAACCAAACAACCAGTTGAATATTTAATGTTTCATGTTCCTGGCTCTCAAACATCAACAAGATTGGTACTTACTTGTAGGCTGTAGTCACGACAATGTCGTCGATGAAAAGAAAAATAACACTAAGTTAGCAAAGAACAAAAACATGGGTAGAGAATATCCTCCATGCATTAAGAATACTGGAAGTCATCTGAGATTAACTACAAATTATTTTCTCTGCGCTCAATGTAAGCAAAATGATCTGAAGAAGAAGCTGGAATCTTATCCCTTTTGCAAAGGATTATGGGTCGAAATGATTAAGCTCCACCATTTTGTGTAACACACTATCAGATTTCAAATAGTCAGTTGTTGTGGAAGCACGTAGTGTGGTATTAATGAAAGGAGCACCTCGTATATTACTGCGGTGGGATTAGGGCCCGCTTTATTAGATTACCAGGCTAGTCCGATTTTTCACAACTTATTTTGCTCATCATGCTATTTTTACTTACTCTCTTCTTTCCTTGCTTTGAATTTGGCTGCTAAAAGTAGAATAAGGACGATCAGAACAGCTTCACATATGATTCCAATGAGCGGCCATAGATAACCAAGAGGATCTGAAGACAAGAAAAAACCCAATAAGCTGCTAATCTTTCTTGTTTGGGCCATGCCTTTGACATACCTTTGACCCTGAGAGTGAACTCCTGGCACTTGAGTTCCTCAACACTGCTGTTAGATGATGAATCGAAGCAGCAGAAATATTCCCCACGGTCGTCATAATCTGTTTCAATTATGTTGAGCTTGAATCCCTCGTATTTCGTTTCTGAGTTGAAGATGTACTTTGAAGAATTTGCTACAAAAAATAAGATACAGATATCAAGGGGCGAATGTAGGGTCAAGTTGGCAAGGTGGCTGTTTACTCATGAGCGAGAGACTCGTCTTCATACACGTGTCGATGAAATCAGCTCCCTGGAAGACCAGTTACTGATATTTCAGGACGAGAATGACTGACGTACTTGCCTGTTTGGTTCAAAGTCATCTTCTTGGCATCTGAGCGTCCCCTTTTTTGCCAGATGATTTCTATTGGGTTACCTCTGGCTTCACAGTTCATAACAGCAGATTTACCCTTGTCTTTAATGATTTCATTATCCACTCCATGAAGTTCATTGTAATACTGCTTTGTAAAACCTGGGCGTACTATTTGTAAAGAGAAAGGACAGCTATGAAACTACCAGCACTATATAAAGGCAGGTGTGGCACGACGGGACTACCTGGGGGAGGGGAAGGGAGATTAAGGGTTCTCAGCTATCGAGCTATCTATGAAAACACAACATTCACCTTGAACTTGAATGGTGCCAGTGATTGTATATTCTCTTTCGACTTTAAGAAATGAAGTGAGTTGGCATGTGTAAGTGCCAGCATCTTCAGGCTTGTCCATGGAAAGTGAAATGTTCTTGAGCGTTTCGTCCTCAGGATGTTTGATTTCCTCAATGATCTTATTTCCCTTGAACCAAGCAATCTTGACCAACTTTACACTGAACGTGTCCCCTTGTTTGACTAAGCCACACGATAGAGTCACTGGTTCGTCGAAATTCACCTGTTTATCTTCTGAATACTCGATCACCGGGAGATCTTTCTCTGTTGCAACGAGAAAACTGTGTTATCAGCAAATGACAAAATGTCACTCTGTTCCCAAGCAGTGTTCCCAGGCACTACTGGGTCCCTGTACCGTGTTGAGAGAGAGAATCGTGTACTATGGGACTTACTTTCAATATATCTGATGCTAAATCCATATTTAGCATAGGTGTCTTTGACTTCACACTCGTACTGGCCCGCTTCAGCCATGGAGATGTTATTGAAGACTAAAGTCCCATTCCATCGTGGAACACCTCGAAAATCTAGCAATCAGCCAACAAAAAAACACTAGTGAATCGGTAGTAGTGTACCATGTACTGTACCAGAAGAATAATGGAGAAGGCACTAGATACTCACAATCCGTCTTGTGCTCATAGGAGAATTTTCCACTGTTCACATTTATAAGTGCCTTGGCTCCAAATCTGTTTAAGATCTTGTAAAACTCTATTTTGGTAACGTTCTCATGGGTAGTATCGTTTTCAGGATTGATCACTACACATTTGACTTTGATTTGCTCCCCTTCGATGGCAATCACGTGCCCAGGGTATGGCCTGGTGACTTCCAGTGTACCTGTCAATCATTATTAATTACGTGGTATGCTTATATTGGTTTTCTAAATATCATTCCGTCTGTTATGTATCTGCGTATCTGTTGACGTCATTGCCACGAATTCAACGCGCACCAGCACACAACAAGTTATCCACAATATCTATGTTGAACTCTTTTTTTCCCTTAACCAGAACAGGTCGTGAATAACACAGACAAAATAATTTCCTCGATTTGTTTCATCAAAAACCAAGGATATGATTAAATATTAATGAAGGTTCCAATACGACGATTTGTGTTATCCACCGTATGGACCATCTTTACCGTAAAGGGGAGACGATTTCTTTCTATCGGCAACATGATGTTTAGTTCTGTTTTTATTATTTTCTTAATTTTGAAGGGTTAATTAAAATATTTTGCATAAACGATGTACTCGATGATTCTGTTGTGCTTCATTGCTTTCGTAATGTTAATATTTTTATGCCAACCTGAACCTGATCTAAAACTGAGTTCGAATTAAACATAGTCCTCAAATAGCCAACTAAATTTTCAAACACTTTATTTTACCCCTTTTTGTCCTCTTGCGATACTTAGGTACTTGTTTTTTCAGTTATCATTTATTTCCTAAATTTGTTTATTCCGTGGCACTCCTTGCACGCGAAGCTATACCAAGCGACGAGAAGATACAGGCGGACTAAGATTATACATATATCGCCTTAACCATGCTGGGGAAACAAAATCTACCCATTTTATTGAAAACCTGTCAACACTCGTCCATTCTTGCTGCATATTCAAATAGTAATCGACTATCAACATTCAAGTACACACTATAATATTCAAATTGAACTGGGTTTTAGCGTCTATTTTTGTTCATTTTGTTAGTTTTTCGATTTAACAACTTCCCTAAAGTAATAATCAAGCTTACCTGAAGCAGAGTTCACAAGGATGATGAGGAAGATGGCAGAACTTACAGCGAGAAAAGAGTGAAACCAAACCATCTTGACGATGTTTTGAAGGACGCCTTCACTACTGAAGTCACGCTATAGTCACGCTAAAGACACGCGTGATCACGCTTGAGATATGAATACACGCATCGGCTGATGTACAAAGTAGATTCCAAACACAAATAGCATGTAAATGTGGGCTAGAATTGGATTTTTTAATTTTGGTATCTACATACTGATGGCTTAAAGTTTCAAGAATTGTTTATCATGGGTTCCAAGGCAACCAGTCAACATCACCCCACACATGCTGTGCCGAGACCGGTACAATGATGCCACAGGTAGCCCAAGAAATGTTCATGCGTACAATAGCTGTTATTACAGCTGATGTAAATGAGATGCAAATGAGATAACAAGCATTGTATTGACCCGATAGCCTCGCTTGGATGATGCCAAAACAAAAGGAATATTGTATTGCGGGCTCAGCTGTAATAACAGCTATTTACAGTAAACATGTGGTAGACCTGCTATATATACACACACACACACACAAAATGTTGTCAGGGAGAACAGAGGTTGCATAACCAAAATGAACTGGAATATTAACTACTTATTAACCGTGCGCGAGGTTAATAAAAGTTTTATTATCCATCTTTTGATTTCATTTACTTTCATCAAGCAGTTCTCCGTCAAATAGATCAGTGGCCATTGTTGGCTCAAAAACAGGATCTTCAGGGTAGTAAAATTCATCTGAATTGTGTTCTTCAGAGCCAGACATCATTACATAGTTTTTCAGTGTTTTTTTTTTTTTTTTTTTTTTTGGAAATAGAGCATTTTCCAAGTCAAATTTACCGAGCGACCAGATTAGCAATTTCCGGTCCGGATACGGAAAAAGACGGACCCGTGGTCCGGATACGCGATTTCATGGACCAAATTTCAGCCAATCAGAGCGCGCGTAGTATCATAGATGGATAATAAACATTCGTATTTAATACATCTTGACAAAAAATAATACTTTGTTGACCGGGTCTGCACTAGCCACTGTACAACATTGAGCTTGATCTGATGCATATTTTTTTTGAGATTTTTATTTTTTGACCCCCCTCCCCTCCCCTCACCCCCTCAGCGCCATTAAGGTCAGGCCATTGACTGAATTTTTGCCCCCCGCGTTGCTTGCTCGCGTTTCGGTCTGGGCACGAGGTTGTCATGACGACAGCAACGAAGGCGATGTGCGTACGTTGATTTACGTATTAGCGCACAGGTAGCCCAAGCACTACCTTGTCACTAAAATATAAGGGAGGAGAAAAAATAGTAAACCTCTCTCAATCGAGTTGAAACTTCGTAGAGATGTTAAGAATTAAGAGAAAAACACACTCTGTTAGTTTAATGCCATTTTATTTAGTATTTACAAACTTATCGTATTTTTAGTTTTCCCAATGAAAACATTGCAAAGCTGCCATAAGTACATTGCTTGGGCTGCCTGTGGATTAGCGAAAAAAATAATAATGACAAATAAATAACTGAATAAATAGATAAAATAGAACTGAGCATAGCTTCTTCTATAAAGCAGTTTAATATTAAAGCACCTTTGAGAACAAGAGGTAAATTTGTATTTACTAACACTTACATTCTCCACTGTATTTTACCGTTGATAAAACCACAGTTCTTTCGTTTTGAATTTCTTCTAAAGAGCTTTAAGCTTATAAAATCTTCGCTATTTTTCATAACTAAATTCATTTTCATTAGAGTGCAAACACTAAAAGCGTGAAAAAGCACTAACTAAATAGTTCTAAGTAATGCCATTTATTGTTATATAGGGATTCATGCCAAACGCGCACGTGGAAACCTCAAGTCACTGGTGTAATGCAAATTCACATCACTCATTGTATCTAAAGTCATGCGCACGTGAATATTAAGGCTCTT
>WUCR03037992.1:0-19936 GCA_009858155.3 Phymanthus crucifer
TTCTACTAAAGTTCAGGAGATTTATAATCATAAGACCAGCCGGAGAAAATCTTTCAATGACCAATAATGAAAGCGATTTGGTTAATCCCTTGTGTACACCTCAAAAACCACAATGTCATTTAGTGTAATCAGATTATCGTGACGTCATAGATATCATGCAGCGAAATCTTAAGTTGTATAAAGCTCCTCATGAACTTTGGGAAACCTCAGACAAGCCAAAAGAATTTCGACAGGATGAATCCACAGGGAGCCCAAATGTAGTTGGTTGCAGTACGCACCTTCTAGTCAGTTTAGAAAATATCTATAAATATTGAATAAAAATATTAAGAATTCCTTTAGTTCTGCCTTATGTTGGAGTAAAAAAAATCACATATATGCATTTTTCAGAACTCGGTCTCGGCCAACAAAAGATTCCCCACCCCCACCCCACTACGTGCCATTTTCAGCAAGAGACTGGATCCAAACATTACAGTGTGGTAATGGGTAATGAAGGTTTGATCTTCACTCAAAATTCTCGACCAAAAATGGCACCAAAAATCAGTAAATTCAAGCTGCATTGAGACTGTACTCTCCTTTGTCTATACTGAACTCAATCTTACAAAGAAATAGTTGTGTTTTGCGAGTTCTTGGGGCAAAATGTGGCACGAGGCGAGACGAGTTGAGAAGCAGCTTCGAGGCATGATGGTGAACTTCAAAAAAAGAGCTGAGAGAAGAAGAGCTTTTTACAACAGGATGGTGAGATAATCTTGTTATTTTGATAGCATTGTATTGTTGAGATAGACCGTGTAAGAATCTCCATAAAAAGAAATGATTTTAAGGCTTTACTTTGGCTAGAGCTAGCTGGTAATGTTGGGGTTTTGGTAACACTATTTTGCTCTCACATATTTTACAATTTTTTTAGTTATTGAGTTAAGTCTTACTAGATTATGCTGTTAAATTCTCTTTACAAGTGCTTTATTGTTCAAAGCTAACTATCTTCTGATCTTAATCCATCCTTCAAATCTATTAAGACTTATTTCGTTTTTTAAAAAGAAATGAATGAGGTCTTACATTTTTTTTGAGCTGCTTTTCTCCATGTATGATTTTAGCAAATTGACAGCAGATTCTTTATGTCTGTCCTTAATGATGATGAAATGCTTCATTACATTGTCAATGCAGTGTGTATCGAGGTCTAGCAATAGCAAAAATAGACAGTGATTGACTGCAAAATGCCTCTGATAGATTATAGTAAGGTTGCAAAAAGTTGTTTTCATATAGAACTGTAAAAATTGCTACATGGGAATGATTTACTGGTATTTGATCGACAGTCTTAAAGTCTGTAACCTAAATAGCATTAGCTAATGCAGGTGCGGCAGCATAATCTTATAAGCGACTCAGGTGGCCAGGGACATGCAGGGATGACCCAGGCAAAGTAGCCACCTGGAATGCCTTCAGGGTTGTAGATTTAACCACCGCATTTGGTAACAAGTTCCATGTACAGATGGTGCAGGGAAATTGGTGCCAAAGGCATTCACATTCGAATTGACAGCACGAAAAATTGACACCAAAATCAATGAACTGTTGACAGCACGAAAAAATGATCGATTGCAGTTTGGATTTTAGTTGAGTCAGGTGACCAGTTTGGTCGATCATTTTGATCACATGATAGTAGCTTGAGCTCGTGTTCCATTGTTCTCAAACTCAGAGCTAATGTCATGTGATCAAAATGATCTACCGAACTGGTACACCTGACTCAACTAAAATCCAAACCGCAATCGATCATTTTTTTCACGCTGCCAACAGTTCATTGATTTTGGTAGTATAAACATCAACCTTGATAACCTTTCATGATAATTGACAATGTGTTACCAAATTCCCCAATAGAAACAAGATCCAGTGCAGTTATTGAGACTCTATGGACACAAGTGTAAAATTCACATTGATCCACAAGTTGCAACAGCAGCAGAACAGCGGTCTGTGATGTAAGTAAGATTAAAGTGAAATCTCTGGAGCTTTTGTGCCGAGAATTCAGAACAAATGTCATGTCCTTGAGTAGCAATAATTTATATTGAATAAATTCACAAAGGAATCATGTTCCCTGGGTATATGTGTCATCACATAAAGCTGGTGTTACACGAGACGATTTGCAACGACGATTTTTAGCGATATGATGATGCGCAAAAAATTGATACGTGTAACATGGCAAGAAAAACGATTTTCGGATATGGCAACGCGTTGCGAGTTTTTGATCCAGCTTCAAAAACTCGCAATGCAGAATGACGAATTTTCAGCAAGTTGATTCGTGTAACAGGTTTGTAGTCGATTTTTCATGCAACACCTTCCCAGAATGCAATGCTTGAAGTCATGGGACGTCAGCAACCAAAATGGCGACCATGTTGCAATTTTAAAAATCGCACAAAATTGACCTGTGTAACATGGTGATTTCGCAGTAGCGTTGTGCGAAAAACGACTCGTGTAACATGTATTACAGCGCGAAGCGCTCTACCGTTGCCAGCAGACAAAGATTTTTTGATGAATTTTTGGCACTTTTCTGACACATTTTCAAAGGCGCCGCACAAAGTGTGCATCCACAAGCCCATCTCATTAACTTGTTGTGTTTTCCCACGCTATATTGTATGCGGCTCATTTGAAAAAATGTCAAAAATTCATCAAAAATCTTTGTCTGCTGGCAACGGTAGCGCGCTTCGCGCTGTAAATATTGACAACACGTATCGCTAAAAATTGTCGTTGCAAATCGTCTCGTGTAACACTAGCTTAATGGTCTAAAATAGCACCGGAGCAGGAATGGTGCTGGAGAAATGATGATCTATTAATGAAATTAACTATTATGGTAATTTTTTGACTTGATATAGGATGCCTTGGCAAGGACATGCCGATAACATGATTGACAGGTAATCATATTGTTTTTGGTCATCAACAATTTTAGAAATTTGGATTGGTGTTAGATTAGCTAACCTACAGTATACAGTATATAACCAGTACTGTAGTGCTAGAGTATAAAAGTCTACACCTATAGCATTTATAATAAACTCTAAAAATTCTAAACTCTATTAATTTAATACTGTATATATTCATGACCAGGTTTGATGGACGTGCTCACCTTGATATCATAAATGAAAAATCATCAGAAGAGGAGATTGCAGGGTATGTTTTAGTGTTATTAAATGACTTATAATAAAATCAAGATTCTAAGCAGCATGCCATGAAATTATACTGCTTATCATAGTTCTGTTCTGCGACCTACTAACTCTAAAATTTACCACAAGCCAAGCTCATTCCAATTTGCACAAGCTACGTTAAGAAATTTTTGCTCAGCCAATCAATGACAGGCTGTTCTCACACCTGAACTTATGACTTCTTTTCATTTGGCTGGTACTGTACATGTACAGGTGTATAAACATAAAATCTATATGAAGATGCCTTTCTATAGATCTATGTATGACATACTTGTAATGAATGATCACTATAAACCAGTATTTGGCTTCTTACAGTCCTCTGCTGGAAACAGACCCTGAACAAAATCGATTGAATTATGAAAGATACAGGACTCTGGTCATGATAGATCACAGTGGAGGTAAGTATTGAATAAGACTCATGTCGTCAGTTGAAAAGGCAAGGTGGTGAAGAGGCAAGCGTGATGCAGCATTTTGCCAAACCAAGTATAGGTAACCATTAAAACCCTGCCAAAGTCCACCACCTATCATGTACTCATCACAAACACACAGTCGGCACTTATCTGGTATGATACTTACATGTATATGACAAAAGAGAGAGGTGGCATACTGTAGAATGGGGTGACAATCATGTGCAAAACTTGTTGAGACACTGCCTCCCTTCTTCATCATTAATTAGCCACTGGTAATGTTTTTTTACTCCCCCACTCCCTTGCACTCAATGTTGGCTAACCCAACACGACTCTCGAGAGGTAGTAAAACACCCTTTCCAACCCACATTGTATCTGGAGGAGGTGGATTTGAGAAATAAGGTTTCCAGACCAAAAAAGGTTGGTTTTAAATCAAAGTACCAGTTTTGGAGACTCGTGTCTCAACTTTTTTGCATTCAGTTGTATCAATCAACAGTTGGTGCAACAAAGTAGTAATTATACTCAAGTTTTCAGCTGCTTGGAGTGTCTATTGAGGCGGAGAAGGGACAACCATCCACTGACCTGCTTGTCTCACTACCTAGTCTTGTGTACCAGGCTTACATTCCATTTAATGACATATTATTTGCATTGCATCATGTAGCTACAGAAGAAGAATACCTGCAGCAGCTGGAAATAGAAGAAATGTTTCCTAAAAAAGATGAATACAAAGACAAGAAGGAAAAGTCTAGGTAACTGAATAGTAGGTTGCTTTCTTCCATTCGAAATAGGAAAATTTATAGGCAGCCAATATTCTACTAAATTTCCCTTACCACAGTCCAGTAAATTTCACTTGTCATTTTGTCAACCATTTTAGCAGTTCATCTTTATCTTTGCCTGCCAAACCTGAACATAAGCCTGCCATATGACAAACCATTGTCAAGTCCCTATCTAGAGTCTTACTATCATGCAATTGTTTTTTCTATAGGAGTGCTGCAAAGGCATCCATCGGGTACACATATGAGGACAGCCCTGTTCCATCAGGAACAACAGAGGAAGGAGATAGTGATGACAGTGACAGTGATGATGACAGCATTCTCAGTGACATAGGTATGTTCGATTTGATTCTGTGCAATAAACCCATATAACGGTAAGCCATACACCTTTATCAACTTGACTGAATTCTTTTCCTGTACTGTACGTACTTACAAATGTTTGAGATTCCCAAAGTTCATTTGTTTGTTTTTACAGTATTGCTGACATAATATTGCTTTTGTGATATCTTAAACTATTTGTTATATGTTTCAACTTTCCAGATGTGACAGTAGATATAGATGAGCTGACCAAACAAGAGGTACTGTAGGTGGAAAATAGAGCTGTACAATGAATAGACTAAAACATGCACTAAATCACAGGTTAATCCCAAAGGTTTGTTCAGGGTTCAATCTGTGAGTTAGCCATGCCCATATAGACACAGTTTAAGAGGTCAAATGAGTCAGTGACCATTTAAAATACCAAATTTAACCTTTTCACAGATAAAAGATATAGATTCTCTTGCTATGAATTATGGCATGGCTCCGGCGCAATATTGCAGGTTAGTTAAGGCTCTAACTATCACGCTGTTGACATTTAATTTATCTTTGGGGTCCCCTTGGGTTAATTAACAGCTTCTTCAAAAATGCTGACTAAACATGTTAATGATCCTGCTCAATAAGATCTGAATCAAGACAGCAGAGAAGTGAAAGGGATGGGTAAAAAAAAGAAAGGGACAAAAGGGAGGGAATTAATCGATGAATAAACTGTACATGTAGTTCTGTGTCCACTTTCATTTGTGCATTCTTTTGTTTGATTTTTATATTTATATACAGTAAGTTTGTTTGTTTTGGTTGATTTGAACAGAGTGGATCATAATTTAGATATTTTTTTAAACCTCCATATCTTTATTGAATTGTCTTTGTTAGAAAACTAAAAGTTGATAAAGTTGAAGCCGAAGAACAAAAAAGGATCCGAGAACAAGAAGAAGAAAGAGCTTTGATGGGGGTATGTGCTTATTCTCATTTTGCTAATTCTATTCTAAATATTGTAGTCGACCATCATTTTCATTGACATTCATTCATTATACAGGGCCGACGGTCACGCAGGCACAGACGATCAATGCGTGACAGGCAGCAGAATCAACCTGTTCAGAACTCACCTCCAAGGTTTGATTTTTTCTCCTTTTTCTCACTCCCTTATTCATTCCCATTTCTCATTTTTTTTCTGTTCTAGCCATTTCTTTTCCCATGAATGATACTATCTATCAGGATTTCTTTCTAGAAGTTCGACTGTTTCAGCTTAGTTAGTCGCCAGTTACTTTTCAAATCGTTCACAAATATTCACCAGTTAGAAACTATCCTCTCGCTAGATTGATGTGTCTACAAGTTGGACTTCTATTGGAAAATTTATCGGATGACGAGGGAATTCCACGTTGAATTTCACGAGTCAAGAAATGAATTTTTTTTAACCTCAACCACATTGGAAACTATTTGTTTTCATTTTGTTTTGAGATATTTGTTGTCAGGCTACCTGTGTCGTGGTAAATTTCTACGCTTAATTCCCTCCCCTCGATAGCCAATCAGCGCGCTAAATTCCAGGAACAGTACTAGATGACACCAGGGAAAACGTCTGCGCGTGCGTGCATATCAGCACGTTTTCTAAAAATTCAAGGGAGTTTGGGTGACAAAAGAAAAGTTTGTTTTCTCCGAGTATACAAAACAATTCTCTGGTATACCTTCGTGAGTGGAGGATAATGTATTAATAAAGACACCTTGAAATTATTTACCCTATGTTTCAACAGCTGACCTTAAGTTTTGACATTTTGTAAAATGCATTCTTCAGGCAAGTGTGCATATTTGTTGTTATGACAAAAAGACAGGACTTAGAGCATGCGCAGGCGTTTTTCCCCCATGTTGTAGTAGGTCATTAATTTCCATGCGGCAAGGAATATTAGCGGTAAACTTGTTCACAAACATTGAGTTGTTAAGATAAGACCACTCAAAAGCTGGTGCATGAAGAACTTAATAGAAACACTTGACCCTTACGTAGTGTTTTGTTTTGTAGCTACGCACGACGGTCAAGCCCAACCTATGAACCATACCGGTAAGCTACACAAGAAAGATACTCTTCTGGACCTGTAGGATGTTCGTGTTTTACCCAAACAGCCGTAACTGCTTACATGATTAAGGCCGACCCAAATCCCTCTTTTAAATTTTAAATTTATTAGATTTGCCACTCCTGGGGTGGACGAGCATGCCTTACAGGTCTTACCCCAGTTACAAGGCCCAGGAAGAGCGCATTAGAATTTGGAAGTTGATTTTTGTGGAAGGAGGAAAATCGGAGAACCCGGAGAAAAACCTTCGAAGCACAGGAGAGAACCAACAAACTCAACTCGCACATGATGCCAGGTCCGGGAATCGAACCCGGGACCATAGAGGTGAGAGGCGAGTGCTCTAACCGCTGCCCCACCCATACTTTTAGCATGACTCATGGAAAGTACGCCGTCTGATCTTGGCCTAATTCTTTCATTTCCCTCTAGGTCCCGTTCTAGTTCCAGTTCGTCATCCCGCTCTTGCTCACCAGAAAATTCTGGCCAAGTCCAGTTCATCACCGAATTCGGATCATCGACAACGGAATGCCCAACCAAGCCAGACTCCAGCGGTGATAGCCTTGCGAATACCAGCTCGTCCCGGTCGGTCCATATCCCTTGCTATGTATTCACTTGAAGATTATCAAGCCATTCTGTCATCCCTTGGGGTGTAAAATGTACTTGAACTGCGGCTGCTTCTTGCTCTCTATCGTTCTTTGCTTGCTTGTTTTCTGTAAGATAGAGGAGTTTCCAAACTAAAAGGGAGGTTGTAATGGGAGGGGGGAGGGGGGTGAGGTGGGTTGCAAACGTAAAATATTTTTCACACCTTCTGGCCTTCATCCTGAATCCGCCACTGTATACCTGTCCATCTACAGCTACAGACACACCCCTTACAGAGAGAAAACTCGGGGGAGGGTTTTCTAGTGCACAAAAACAAACACAAAGTAGGTGTTGCACATGGTGCAAATTTCGTTTGCAAAAAAAACAAACAAATAATTATTCAGTATTTATCTTCGTACATGATTTCCTGTTTCCTTTACGCAAACCACTTCTTTTCATTAGTATTATCGTTATTATTTTTTGAAAACAAGTTTACTATTAGGCATAAATTTATACTTCTATAGAGGTTTTACAAGGTACCGATCAACGGGAAGGATACCATTTTCATTCAAAGAAAAAGAATTGCCCACAATTACTAAGTTCAACAAGAATAAAAAAGAAAATAATAATACTTAAGGGACTGGTACACCCATTCCAGGAAGTCATAACCCATACAGTATCCCATGATCCAACGGTGTTCCCGTCACGTGATCGTGTAAGACCTCTGCAGACCCATTCAGCTTGTTAGTGTGTTTCTATGGTACTGGGTTGACCTCGGATTAAGGATTGATACATTAGACCTATAACTTATATTGAGATTTGGTCACGTCCATGACTTACAGTCGCCGAGAGCGCTCTTCGGAGTGGTGTCTATAATCGTTAGAGCCGATAAAATAGGGTGAAAAATACATTTCGAAGGGATCAGTCATTAACACGCTGAATGGGTTGTAATTTCGTGTTTTCCTTTATTCTAATTGATATTTTGTTTCTTTCCTCTCATACCTGTTCGTGTTGTTACTGCTGTGCTTCCATGTGACTGGATGTTCTACTTGCTATCCTCGTGTAACTCTAACCATTGGATCAAACTACTCAAACACACATTGGAATGTGCCCAAACCGGTATGTATTTCTATTGTATTTCGTATTTTTGTTGTAACGATGATTTGCTTGGCGGGGCTGCAAACCATACCAACCCCAACAGGAGTAAAGATAACAAAGAACAAAAGCAAGAAAAACGGAGTAGACGGTCACGTGAGCGAGAACGCTCGAGGAGAAGCAGATCACGTGATCGGCGCCGGTCACGATCGCGAAGTCGATCACGTGATAGGCGAGACTGTAGCCGTAGCTCGTCACGTGAACGCAGTAGGTCACGTGATCGACACCGACGGCGAAGCAGGAGTCGAAGCCGAAGTCGGAGTCGGAGCTATCGTGAAGAGCGTGAAGGACGTGACCGTGATCGTGACAGGTATCGTGACCAAGGTCGTGAAAATAGGGAATCCGAGAGAGCCAAAGATACTGCCAAGGCATCTGCCAAACTGACAGGGTAAGAAATCCTCCATGTGAAATGAATGTTACGTACTCCTTTATTTTACGTATTTCCCTACAACAGGGCAGACAACTGCGCGCATGTAACAGTGCAAATAGAACAGATTTACACCTATTTTCAAAATTACGCGACCTTTATAGTTGACACTTGAAAGGTATTTCTTGTGTTTTGGCTGCCGTCAATCAAACTTCGGACGATTTGTTTTTATTCAAAAAAACAAAAAACAAAAGGATCTTAAAGTTTCTGTCATCGATATCTTCAAGATATGGAAAATATGTCACTCGTATCCCGGATGTAGCCTCGTACGAAATTTACGAGTGGCGTATTTCCCAGTAAAACACTCGTGTCTATATAATAAATTGTAATATGGTTTCAGGATGAGCAAGGCTAAACATGGTACAGACCCAAAGGACAAGGTTAGTATGTTCGGGATCGCTATTGACTTGTGTTTAACAGTGCTAAAACTGGATATTATAACCGGAAGAGCGAGCCCAATGGCAGACCTCTCCTTGGACTCGAGTTGGCACAACTTTCTTTTTCGCGATATGTACTAATCGGTTTTTGTGTACTTTGTCAAGAGTTAAGAATTGTTTGTTGTTTTCATTTCCTGGTATAGAATCTTTTCCGCGCAGCATTCCATTTTTACGTAGGTTAGTAAACGTAGGGTTTAATTTTTCTTCTCAGACAAAACTGACTCCACAGGAGCGAATGAAGAAAAGAATGCAGATGATGCTTAACAAACAGTGTAAGTTGGTTTTTTTTTTTTTTGCTTTATTATTGTTGTTGCTTTGTCGTTGTTTTCGTTGTCTGTGATGGCATTGTAATGGTGTGATGTTAGTTGGCTTAGTTATGTTTGTTTATGCGAATTTCTTTTCATGGTTTCCATAGCAACTCACTAAAAGTACGCTAGTACTGAATCGTGCAACTCGTCTCGCAACATTGTTTCGTTGCAAGTTGCAGAGTAAATGTAGCTCGTTACCATTTAATTTGCAAAGATTTTATGATCTTGGTTGTATTTTTTTGCTTCAGTGAAATGTGACCGAAAAGAAGAAAGGATAAAGCGAGATGCCAAAGAACAAGAAAGATTGGTAATATTTTCTTGAATGTTTGTTCTTAACCATTTTTCCATTCATTTATTTGCCCCTTCGTTCCTCATTAATCCATTCTCATCCATCCATCCTTCCATCTCTCTCTTCTGGCATTCCCCTCCATTTATTCATTTATTCGGATGTCATTTACTTCAGGATCGAGAAGACGATCTAAGACATATGCAGCGAAAATGGAAAGAAAAGTGAGTAGGGAATTCAAACAATAGACACAGTTTTATTGTATACACCTATTTCAAGAAACGTTGTCAGGGAGAACGGAGGTTGCACGACCGAAATGAACTGTGGGTACCATTTGGTATGCAAAATTTTACTAGTTGCGTTGCCCATGCTTATGCATGCTTATGCGTCGCTAGTGAGAACCAGGCTTTACAGTTGGTGTATCCATTTTCGAGCAAACATTTTCCTTTCCCCATCCCCCCTCCCCCAAACAGGGCCTTGCTAAAATTTATGTATATTCATATATATCACTTACAGTAAGACTTCAATTTCTCTGCGTTATGACATATTACATTAATATCAATCCTTTTGAGAAGGCACAAGTTCTGTAAATAAAGAAAGCAATAAAGAAAGCAATGAATGAATAAATAAATGAATTTGTAATGCATGCATGAGATGTTGTATGACACTGTTAAATTCCATTTCAGAAGTCGGCGCTCGCCTTCTCCCAGAAGTTGGAGTTCTCACAGAAGAAGTCGTTCACGGTCTCCTGAACGAAGGTAGGTCAATACATATCTATTTTTGCAATTGCTCCAAGATGGAGGGCTAAGTCTGCCATGCCTGGGTTCCTTCTCCGGTTTCGGTTTTCCTCCCTCCGTGAGAAAATCAACATGTGAGTTGAGAATTGTGTGTACAGAATATTCGAATGTAGTAAGGAGTGTATATGGAGAAAACACGGCCCCACAGGCTTCTAGCTTTAAAGTCTACCGTACATAAATAATAATAACAATAACAACAACAACAACAATAACAATAACAACAATAACAACAATAACAACAATAACAATAACAATAACAACAATAACAATAACAATAATAACAATAATAATAACAATAATAATAACAATAACAATAACAACAATAACAATAGTAATAACAATAATAATAATAATAAGATGGCTTACCCTACTCCACTGCCCTTACCCATTCCCACCTTGCTTTCCTTGCCCTGCCCTACCCTTCCCTGCCTTGTCGGCCCCACCTTGCCTTGTCTTGCTGTGCCTTACTCTTGGCCAATTCCACCTTGCTTTCCCTGGCCCCACCTTGGCCTAGCCTGCTTCACCTTGCCCTCCTGCAGTGCCGAGCCCCTACCCAATCCACCTTGCCTCCCCCGCCCTGCCACATTCACCTCTAACCGTCTTTATTTCCTGTCTTGTTTCAATGTAATAGTCGTCGCCGTAGTGACTCACCTCCTTCTCCGCCCAGGAAAGGTAATCTCTTCTTTCGGTGCCTTTATTAGATTTATCAGTTTCAACATATCCAGATTTTAGCATACCTTAATCGTCAGTATTTTAGGGTTTTTTGGACGCCGACAAACACTCTGGTATTTCTGAATTTGGCTCCTGTAGTTACTCAGACATGTTGGTTCTTCTGGTTTTAAGGGGGCTACCAAGGGTTTTCCTTGGATGATGCATCACTGAATCATTTGAACTTGAATAAGGGAAATTTTATCCCAAAAAGTTTATCTTGAAATCGTTTATTAAAGATAGATCGTTCTTTTCAGTTCCTGTGGTAGACTTTGAAGAAGAAACACGCGGAGAGGAAGTCATCCATTACGTCTACGAAAACAACTAATACGTGCAGAACAATACAATAAACCATAGCCCTAGGTTGACCTCTCGTTTGCTGACTTCATATTTCAACCATAAAACAGAAACTTATAACAATGATGATGATGATGAATGTCTATGACATAGATAATGTCCACGCAAAGTTTCAGGACAAAGTTATGGGCAAATTCTTAACAAGGGAATTACCTTAAATCAGAAATATTTTTTCCCATTCCCACAATTACTTCATTCCTTTCCTAAATCTCTTTTACTTTTCCCCACCACAAACCATATTCTCGGGGGCAAAGAATCTAGAACATGTTACCTTGAAAGTCTTTCATTCAAGAACAAATATCATAGAAACGAAAAAGGATGGGTTATAAAGAATCGAAAACATCTGCAGCTTATAATTACAATTCCATTTTTCCCTACTGTTATAAAAGGAAGACAAAGACGTTTGCTTAATGGATATTTCAATACAAAATGTTGTAAGATGAATAAAGAAAAAAATGCATCTAAAAATGGTGGGATTTGAACAAAGTCCATTGAAAGACATTTTAAGAAATTTCGTCCCACCGGTGCCATAAACCGAGAAATCTGCAGGGGCGAGGCGCCGTAGAGGCGTAGCCATACTTTACACCAAGCTCTGGTTGATAAAGGCAATATATTGATTTGAGCTTTCAAAAACGGAGTATAGAAGCCTATTATAAAACAACCGAAACTCGTAAGGAGGTTGAAACGTGTAACAACCATACATTTCTTTGGTACCATGCTACGGAATATTCAAATCTTGGTCCGCGAATTTTTCTTCAGTAATTGACATTTTGTTTGTTTCCAAAATGACTCTCCAAACTAAATTTAAAGACGGATATTTCTAAAATAATATTGACAAATGCGGTGGTTTGGGAAGTGACACTTCACGGCTACCAAATACATGAATAGCGCCAAATTTTGGAAACAAAAAGAAAGTAATTTTTGAGAAAATTCCACTCAGGATATCAAAAAGTTGTTCTTCTTTGGAGATCATTACTTCCTTGGATACCAGAAAGCAAGTGGTATATGACGTAGTTTCTCACAATGGTGAAGTATGTTTTAAGCACAAGCTCTATCCAGCACAGCCAGTGGTTTGTATTCCAAGAGGCGACAAGATGGACTTAGAACAAGGGGTGCGTCTAACTATAGTCATGGCTATGTTTTTCGTTACCTCGGTTAGTAATGCTAGCGTCGGAGTACTGGTGTATCGCTTCAAGAATCTACGAACAGTCCCCAACCTTCTCATCCTTAGTTCATGCATCGCCGATATTCTCAATCAGATCTTCAACATTCCTGGATTCGTGGCTGGGTACATATTTAGGGAGGACAAATACTTTGTCGGACGAGGACTGGCCCTTGCTGTAGCCACCTTTCACGCGTTCTTCTTCTTTCTGAATCTAATCGCCATGACCCTCATGATGTTCGACAGACTATGCGCATTCAAGTTCGGCATCGCTTACCGCGTGTGGAGAACAAGATCCAAGGCATTCAAGGCGATAGCCGTCAAATGGGTACTATGTTTGGTGATATCCATGGTTCTTTTGCTGCCGATCTGGGATATAAAACTTGGAGACGTAGCTACGTACAAGTATCGAACATTTTATTTCTCCGAGAGAGGCCGCGGAACACTAATGGCCGTCATCGTGTTGCCGTTTTTCATCGTTAACAATGCTGTACTGGCCATAGCGACGTGCTCCGTTATCATGCACAAGAATAAGGCAAGTAGATACTCCAATACCTTCCAATCAATGACCAATACTTTAAACAATATTTAACCCTTTTCTTAATAAAGCAAGGTTTTTTTTCCATCATAGGGTTTAGCGTTTTCTTAGATGTTCTAAAACAATTGTTTTTTGGTTTGAAACAGTTGTTTTAAGGTGTTTTACAGCTAGGACTCTGTGGAAATGCATATCCGTGAGAGTATTCTAGGGCTTGACTAGTGTCAATCAGAGATATTGTATAGGTGTTGTTTCCAAGAACTAATACGCTTCCATTAATGGTACGCCCACTTCTAGGACTCGAGAGAAAAACGTCTGCGCATGCTTCATGTTTTTTGTGGTTTTTTTTTTTATAAATGTGGAAATTTGACTTTCAACAGGGCTCGTGCAGGTCCTCGAACTCCTTGAAAAGTGCTGGAATTCAAAATGTTATTTCAAGAACACTTGAAACTCCTTGAAAAAAGAAAAGTCCTTAAAAATCGTAAATACTCCTTGAAAAATACATAAATTCTGACCATTTTATTTTGACAAAATGATTTCGATTTAAGAAAGAAAATAATAAAACGAAGCAAATTAATATATTAGAAATTAAATCAGAAGTTCATAACTAGATAGTTATGAGCTTCTGTAGAAATACGATGACAAGATTGCGATTTCTACGATCGTCAATTCCAATAGTCTCCTTCGCAGCCGTTGGCAAAAAACGCCTCAAAAAGTAAACATACGCGCAAAGCATTTCCTGGCGATTTAGCCGCACTGTTGACACAATATGCCGCATGAGTTGATTAGGGTTTTGCTGACAGTGCCAATGTTGTCGAGTTTCAAGGTGGAAGATTTTTCCGAATGATTTCTCAGCAACGACTTCTTTTCTTTTCGTAAACAGCTCCATTCCAAGAAAATGGGCCATGATTCAGCCGCTGACCACAAACGCAAGATCAACGAGATCAATGCCATCAAAACCATCGGTGTAACAGTCATGGTGTTCTTCGTTTGTTACCTACCGGGCACGATATACGGTGTTTTGGAGAGGATGGGTCACATTTCTTCCAACGAAGCTTCATGGTTTGGGTTCTTCGCCTTTTCTTGCCTCTTTCTCCCTGGTCTGCTCAACCCCTTCATCTATGCTATTCGAACAAGGCGTTTCCGAAAAGCTTTGAAGTGCTTCGTCAAAGATCCATGGGGCAGCAGTGATGTACGCGAGTGAGCACATCTACCATATCTAGAATAACCACAGGGAGCCCGGCTCCGGTACTTGTACTTATCTATGAATTACCTCATTCATCTTTTGACGCTGTGTTTTAATCCTATGCGGGATTCCTGTGGCGTAAAATGAGCCTTCGAGTACGGCTATCAAGCATCAGATGACGGAATTCAAATTAGAGTAACGCATTCTTTACTAACTGTCAAATTCACTAAAATGCGTTATCTTCAATTAAATCTTAATCCGCCATGTGATTTTCCATAGCTGTAGCTGAAGGCTCATTTTACACCACAGTAATCCCGCATGGAATTTATGCTTTAAAAGATAGAACCACAGAACGCCTGACAGAACCGGGCTCCCTGTGAAATAACTGACGCAGGCCGTGAAACAACCAATCAGAGCCCGCCCTACTACATGATCACCACCATTAAGCAACCAATGAGAACATTGAACTGGTCAAGACTCGGCCACGCCTCGTGTTTCTCTACGACTTCTCTCTGGCCTTTCTTGACAATGGTGAATTGTACCTCGTGAGGGAACTCGACTCCATAGCACAATACCTGCCCACGGGCATACCCTCTATATACTATATATCGAAAGACCTCTTAGGGTCTTAAAAGGGCGTGGCCGAACTTATTACGAAATGTAAATATTCTAGACTTTGCTTAATTAATTTTACCGAGATAAAATCCCGTGTTAAGGCGGCACTAGAAGCAAGGGCATGCCCGCTCTTTTCCTTTTGCCCCACTAATCAAGAATTAACCACAAGCATGAAGACAGAAAAAGCTCTTCAGCTCAAAGAAATTTTGATTCAAATCTTTTTTTCAAAAAAATGGAAGTAAAAACTAAAGTTTTTCGTCCAGAAGTGTCCTCTTTGCTTACACGGTACGGACGTCGGAGATTAATGTCACCATAACAACAAATGGGAGTGGTAACATGGGATCAGTTGCCATGGAAACATGACGTTCAGAGGTACAAAGTTTCAAGATATAAGTGGACAAGATGAGCAATAGTTGTACTTGCGGAACAGAAGGGAAGAGAATAACATGGAACCAAATTTCCATCTTCCTCCAATAATTTCCCCCGCTAAGGGAGTCAGTCGAACTATTCAACTGATGAATAATTCTCTTCGATCTAAGGAGCCAGGAAAAACCCAGCTACCGCCACTGAAGAGGGTAGTGGCGCTACCTGGCATCGAGAAAGAAAAGATCGCTTCGCCAAGAGCCGAATACGACCATCAGCATGTCGCTAAAAAGAAGCGAAAGAAGAAGAAAATTCGCTGCCGTTCTCATGAGCCAACAGCAGCAGAACCGATAGTAGTAGAAGTGATCTCTTCGTCACTTTCTCAGTCAACAGCATATGCTGAACGGTTTAGTCATCCGCTCTCGTCCTCGTCCCCAAAAGTACTACAACGCCACCACTCTGCCACAACTGAAACTGAAGGATTGGATCTTGAAGATCACGTTGACTTTTGTCATATGCAAGGTGACGAGCTACGAGGGGAAAATCCTCCACGGCTCGGCGAAGAATCGTACCTTAGAAACAGCACGAAGATAAAAAGCAAAGCGAGAAATGGGAAGGCAAGGAACTCGGCGCCGAAAAATAACCAAGCCGACAGTCTTGATGATGGCAACCCCTTGACCAAAGACAACGGCCAACTCGTTAATGGTGGGTACAAAGGCAACATATCTCGAATGATATAGTGCTAGGTAGCACGACTCGCTGTATAAATCTTTCTGGAATACATTCTTGACGATTTTTTGCACTATTGCGAGTCTCGGTCTAAGCGACTTAGAATAAACCTGATGTACTCGCTTCTAGTTGTTAGTGCTCGGTAAAGCATTTGACTAAACCTTCATGAGGTACAATTTTCTTTTGTTTCTTCTTTCTCTGATTACTATTTTTCTTATTTAGGTATTATTTTGAGAATTCTTTCTTTTGCTGTGTTATTTATTCAATGCTTAATTCAACGGCCAATTAATGAGTCGGCATTTCTTTTCCTTTCTCGAGCTCCCTCTGTCCTTTCGTCCCTCCCTCCGTCCGTCCGTCCGTCCGTCCGTCCGTCCGTCCGTCCGTCCGTCCGTCCGTCCGTCCGTCCCTCCGTCCCTCCGTCCCTCCGTCCCTCCGTCCCTCCGTCCCTCCGTCCCTCACTTCCTTTCCTTTTTCCTTTTACCTAATTGACATCATCTTTTTCTTTCCAGTTTTTGCCACTGATCAGTCAAATCTTCCTCCAGAAGGGAAGGAAGTGTGTCCTAAGAGTATCCTGTATAGGGAAGAGAGATGTGGATGGACAGAGAAGTGTTTCCAGCAGAAAAGACGAGGCACAAGAATCGTTCAATCAAAGGACCACCCCCACTCAGTCCATCCATTAGAGTTCCCACCTCACCCTCCTCCCCAATTCAGACCTACCCCCTGCAAGAACCAACACGCCATGATGCCGTACCCAAACCTACCGGCTAACGATCCACGGATGAATTATTCCAGGAGCGCAGGCTCCCAATTAAGGCAGGTACGTATCCAAAGCGAGACCATCCCCAGTGTGACTTCGGAAGCACGGGTGGCGCAGCGGCGAGAGCGCTCGCCACTCACCACCACGGTCCCGGGTTCGATTCCTGGACCTGGTATCATATGTGAGTTGAGTTTGTTGGTTCTCTCCTGTGCTTCGAAGGTTTTTCTCCGGGTTCTCCGGTTTTCCTCCTTCCACAAAAATCAACTTCCGAATTCAAATTCGATCTTCGGGGGCCTTGTAATTGGGGTAAAACCCTGTAAGGCTCGCCCGTTCACCCCAGGAGTGGTAAAGTATATAAATTTAAAATTTAATTTAAATTTAATTTAAATTTTGGAATTCCAGCCCCACCCACCTCTACAACCGCGTAGCTTCATGAGCCCGATCCGCCATTGCAATTCCTTGAGTGAGTTCTCGACATTACCTCTGGATGGCCGTGCAAGTTCCTCCGCCCAAGTTTATCGAAACACGTCTCCGCTCCGCAAACCACTGACCCTGGGTCCGATGGACGTCTACTCTGATCGTTGTCCTGAACCAAGATCTCCGTGCAAGAACATGATCGGCCATCACTCTTACAGGAACGTTGGGAGCTCTCCTGTTCTATCGGGTTTCTCCCCGCATCTTTCAAGAGATTACTACGTGCACAGCCAGGTATACCCTCCCTCATCTCCAATTACCAAAACCTCCCACTTGAAGCACATCCCTGCATTCCACAGCAATCGTATCTCTCCGACTATGGATACAAATCAGGCACTAGACACTCTTCACAATACAGCTTTTCCAGATACAGAGCTTCAACCCTATTTCCCCACGAGTGTGCGTTTGCCTGCTAACTACAAATGGGCAATAATTGATGACTCGGGAGCTGTGACGCCACTCCCCCCAGGGACATTTCCGGCTATACCCAAAAGAGACGCGCAGGAGCCAGGTGAAAAACCTCTTGATTCTTCAGAAGACAACCCCTGTTCCTTTGCAACTTCTTCGTCCCCGAATATATCTGCATTTCATCTCCCAGATATCAAAGACTTCCCTGAATTGCAGACACCAAGAGCTCCTAATAATTCGCCAGAGTCCTCAAGCATCAGTTCTCCACCCCAGCGCGAACAGCGATGTCTGGGCGCTGGTAGCAAGGAAGAACGGATTTTTGAGAAAGTTCCGTCACCAACAAGTGTGCACTGGAAAAAAGACCGTGCCAAAGGAGCAATCATGGCCAATCCATCTAGTTGTAAGCCTCCTACTCCAGATCCGGAAGTAGCGTTCTTCAAAGGTTCGCCAAGATCAGTTGTTTCTTTAACAGAAATACCAAGCGAAAATATAGAGTGTACCTCAGCGACGGAGCAGAACAATCCCCCTCCAAGTCCAAACGGCGAAAAGAAACAACGAAATTTCAAGCTACCAATAGGTTGGTATTCCAATTCTAAAAGTTGGTTTAAATCGCCATTCAAGAAAGAAAAAAAGGTTCACAGAAAAAACAGTGGCATGCCTCCCCAAAACAGTCAATTACCGTCCCTTCTGACTATTGACGAATTCTCCTCATTGAATATATCTGACGAGAACAACAGCAGTTCTGCTGGAAATGGCCCAGACAAAGATAAAGACAAGAAAAAAAGATCAGTGTACACTTTGGGAGAGTTCTTGATGCTTTGCGATGAAGATGATGATGATCCTGATATGTTAACTTTTGAATAATGTGTTTAATAATGTAGACCAATGTAGTAATCTGTAGTACGACTCTTGAGTTGTACGACCACAGGTAGCCCAAGCTTTGTATATTATTGCCCCCTGCAGAGGTTAGAGTCCCCACGTACGTATGTAAATATATGGTCTACCATGAAACAAATCTCTCGATTTCCAGGGGGGGAGGCTTGGCAATATTTTTGCAAGACACCAGTTGGGGAAGGGGGACTAAGATTCGAAATCATAAAAGATTTTATGGGCGTAGCTTCGTCCCCCCGTCTTCGTTGTTTGGCATGACGTTACTGCCATTTTCATAAACATGCGGACTCCAAGGTGGAAGACCAACTTATTTTAGCGGTTTTTTTGCGTCCGTCAATCAAACTTCCGATGTCTGACGAAAGCATCACAACTGACTATGAACAAGATCCGAAAAACTACAGAAGCTACAAAACCTAGTGGTAAAGAGATTTTGTATATTTTAGCTTTATTTCCTCCGGCTCAGTCCATGAAAGGTTTACTGTTAATTGGCTAGTTCATCCAATTAATAAGTATAGATAAAAGCTAATCAAATGATTTGTGAATTCGCTCCGTTGGAGAATGGCATGAACCTAATCATCTTCATTCCAATGAAATTTAGAAATTAAAAAGATAATTATGCTTACTTCATCTCCATCTGGCTCTGCTATCTTTTCTACATCTATTTCCTCTTCGATTAGTTGAGAATCTTCAAATTCTTCGCCATTGAACTCCGATTTGGCTTTACCTATGCATCGACTGTGACTGTGATGAGTTGCCGCACGTGTTGCTTCGGAAAGCATTCGGAAAATGTCGGAAGTTTGATTGACGGAAGCGAAAAACACTAAACCAAGTTCGGCCTTTTAGCCTTGGAGTTTTGCAGGTTTATGAAAATCGCAGTAACATTCAGATGGCTTCGGATCGGGTATTTTTGCGCTAGAAGAAGGCTTTTAGAACAAAGTGGAGTCGAAGCTCGCCCAAGTGCTTTTAAGGAGGCTGCCTACCATAGAAAATAACCATAAAAATGTTTTTAAACCACGATTTTCTTAACCCAAATTTAG
>WUCR03037993.1:0-10113 GCA_009858155.3 Phymanthus crucifer
TATCGAAATCGGACTAAAAAAATTGAAAAGTTGGTTTGTTTGTCCGACTTGTGACGTCACGGGCGCGCAGCGCTATTCCAATCTGTTGAAATACTATTTTGTAACACTTTTTTCTTGTTTTCATTTCCTCCCTTTCTTTCCTTCTTAACCTTCGACGCTTGCCCTTCTCTTCCTTCCGTCCACTTTCTTCATCTAATTTTTCATTTCTTCATTTCTTTCTATCCATCCTTCGTTTCTTCGTTTTTTCTCTCCTTCCTTCCTTCCATCCTCCCTCCCTCCTTTCCTCCCTCCCTTCCTCCCTCCTTCCTTCCCTCCCCATCCATCCAACCTGACATTTTTATGGAAGCCAAGTCTGACTCATCAAATATTTTCCCGTTAACAGTAAATCCATATTGTAAGCCACCCAACGTCACCTTACCATTCCCAAAGACACTGCCACAGGCAACCCATATCAGCCGACACCTGACCTTCACCGTCTCCATGCCAACTAAATTATCATGTCAAGCATCCAATTACATCTCGTTGTACGATGTTGCCATCTACTCCATAAACAATGTGACTGGCTCCTTTCAAAATGTACACCGTGCTTTAGGCAACTTAGCTCAGAATGAAACAATTTGGAAAATTCCCGCCAAAACGTTACCTTATGGGGAATACTACGTAAAAGTGACGTCAGTCATCGAAAACAGACGAGGTACTCAGAGTAGCGACTTTGGATTTATTGTTGTGGGGGAGACTCCGCTGGTTTCAAAGATTGCAGGTCCAAAGTTGGTTTACCAAGGAATCAAGGAAACTGTCTATCTCAATGGCTCGGGCTCCTATGATCCTGATATTGGACCCGAAAACTATGAGCGGATGGAATTTATATGGTTATGTCGAAGAGACAATGAAAGTTTCATAGGTGATCCTACGTCACTTCCTGTTGTGGCTCCGTCGTCCAATCAGAGTGCAGATCATGGAGGGTGTTATGGAACTGGAGTAGGGAGACTAGAATCAAGTCCAATGGAAAATTATTCTGTGGGATTGGATATTGATTTGATGGAGGGGAACACCAAGTATCTTATAGGACTGCTGGTGAAGAAGGGGGAACGAAAAAAGTGGTCTGAACATTCCATCTACGTTAAAGAAGAAATTGATATTGCACTCAAGTGAGTACAGCCTAAAAGAAAGAGGAAAGGTATGGGAGTGAAGAGAGGTAGAGATGGAGAGGAAGGACAAAAGAAAAACATAAAAATATAAGAGGAATGGAATAAACAAATCTCGAAAAGCAAGGGAGAATTAGAGGAAAGAAGGCGGAGGTGACAGTAAGAAGATGAATAGTGAAGTAGAAAAGTTGCCTATTTTAACTGAACAATTTAACGATGGACTTTTGTTTCTATTTTCCGTACCATTTCAGATGCATTCAGAACTGCCACCAGAGTGTCATCCCCTCTGGACGCCTCATCTTGGAAAGCACTTGTGAGGGTCTTCTGTGCAACAAGATAAACACTTACACATGGAGCTTGCAGTACCTTGACTCCAAGACCCAAACATGGTTACTCGTCCCAAACTTTGCCGACCACCTGCTTACTTACATGAACTCCCCAAATCTTGTCACCGAAGAAAGTCTTCTTCGAGGAAATACAACCTATCTTCTTCGACTCACGGCAGCGGCCCCTGGAGACATCGTAGATACGACAAGTTATCGATTTGTTACGAATTCTCCGCCGACAGGTGGTACTTGTGACGTCGACGTGCAAGAAGGAGAAGCATGGTTGACATTTTTCAGTTTTAGCTGCAGCGGCTGGCAAGATGCAGATTTACCGCTGACCTATAAGTTTCGGTATAACACGAGTGATGGAATTGAGATGGTGTTTTTCTCTGGACGGTCTAGCACAGTTCGAGTCAGGCTGCGCGTGGGGGACGAGATGGATGACATGAAGCTTTATATCAAGATTCTTGTGTTGGATTCTCTCGGATCGTCTGCCAGTTTCTGGCTGCATGTCAGGGTAAGTGACGAGGGTGATTAGGGAATATGGGATAGATGGAGATAGGGTAGGTTGGGATTGGATGGGCTGACGTGTGCTCCATCCAATAAAAAGCTAGAATGCTTCATGAATTAGGATTGATGTCGTTTGTTGTCATGTTTCAGGTGACCGAGCCCGCCATGTCAAGTGTTTCCATGGAGGAAGCCATCGGAAAACAGAGCGAAATGAACCAGTACCTTCAAGACAACAACATCGAGCAGGCTGCGCATCGAGCTACCTCTGTTTTGTCAGTTGTCAACAATGCTTCTCCACAAGAAATGGCACTGCCCCAAAAAATTAAGGTATTCTCAAGGTATTCTTATTCTTGGAGAATTCTTAGCAAACCAGAATTACATTGACAACTTGAAAAGACTGAATGAAATCGTGATGTATATGGGGTTTTGGGCTGAAGTTTTCCTCCATCAAAATGGCCACTTCTTCAAGTCAATCTTTCCATGTACTGAACTCAATCACTTCAAAAAGGACGTCTTATTATATGCGTTCAGCACGCTCTCGAGTTTCAGTTAATAATTGTTTTATATACAACAATTTCTTTATTCACATTTTCACAGATCAAAGACTCCATCATCGAGGCTTGGTCGGTTGTTTCAGTGAGCAACTTAGAGGAGATAGGACAGGTGTCGGCTGTGATTACTGGAGCCTCGGACAAGAACGATGAAGTGTCATTTCAATCCCAGGTATCCTTTCATTTCCTTTGATGTCACTAGTTTTCAGTTTTTTTACTTGTCAAATTTCTTTTTTGGTCTTTTTTTGTTTCATTTAAATACAATTCAATGACATACATGTATTTGTACATGTTTTTGTTTTTGCCAGAAATCCATACTCACGCTCCTTACTAGCATGACAACTCTTCTGGAATCCGAAGTCTCCAACAAAACAAAAAATGATCGCAATGAGCAGTCGATTCAAAGCGTTGGTTCCAGTCTACTGCACGGTGTTGGGAATCTCATCGAAATAGCTGCAACAAATGCATCTCGGACAGCTAAAAAGACAAATGCCAGAGCTAGGCAACGGCGAGATACTGAAAGTGAATATGGCAACCAAGAGGTGAGTATTTGGTCCTGATTATAGAAATGCCCTGAGAACAGGCTGATACCGTGATATTGTATTAAGGCAAATTCGATCCAGCTCATGACGTTCAATAATGAAACGAGAAATGATATTAGTTTTAAAGTTCAATATTTCAAGAGGATTTGCTTGGAAAAACATAACGATGGTAGGACTGCACCTTTTTTTACCCCTTCGTGTGTGCCAATTTGTTTACAGTCGATCATTAGATTTTTTTAGATCTAATTCATGGCGGGTTTTTTTTTTTTTTTTGTTATTATTTTTCATTTGTCGAATCCAATTTGACACCTAAAAGTCTTGATTCCCGATTTTGGCAAAACGGGAAGACGGAGTTTGTCACATGACCAGTTACTTCCGATTAAATGTCCTACTCCTCGAACATCCTGCAAATGTGCACTCCTACACCGATTCGAAAAATGGCCGACAAGCCCGCTGACCGAGATTTCCTGGGTACCAATTTGTCCGAAAACGAGGCTAGTCAGACACACGAAAAGAGAGTACCCATATCCCCACGGCGTTATGTTGCTTTTTTATTATTGATTCTATTTATTTCGTTTGTTTTCTTAGAGCATGTCAATGGTACAAAAGGGCGTCCAGCTAATCGATCAGGTTGGCAGCAGCTTGTTACAAACAAAAGAACTGTACGAAAAACCTAGTGTTTTCAAGACAAAGTCGATGTCAATGGTTATCGATAGACAGAAACCTGCCCGCATGGGTGGGAAAACAATCCAGGACAAAGACGTGATGATATCACTTCCTGGAACAAAAGAGTTATTGAGGGGAGAGGACGGGGCGAAAGAGAGCTACCTCAGTACTCAGGTACAGTAATCATCCTTAGGGACGTGGACCATTTCCAGGAATGGGAAGGCAATGAGTTTATTTTAGCCTTTTGCATATCTTTTCGCTCAATTTTTTCCTTGCATGAATGTTTTGGCTTTTCCCCATCATCATCGCCATTTTTATGGTCCGTCCCTCGTTCTTTTTGGTACTTTTGAGAATAAGGTTTTCTGTCAGAGTGAAGAGTTGCATCTATGTGTGATGAAGCATCTTCTCATGCACAATCCTTAAACAGAGAAATAAAGCTGTTTGAAAAAACAATTGGTCTGAAGGCATGAGACAATGAAGGCCAAAAAATCGCAAAAATTTGGTTGTCCCTGCCTTTAACATGTCTGTCCTGAACGTTTCGTTGTTGTTCTAGGTGGTATCGATGTCAGCTAATCCCTTCACGTGGGACACTAGTTCCCAACATGTCAAGTCGTCGGTCCTTGACTTCAAGTTAAAGAACACTAATGGAACCCACATGGACGTCCAAAACCTTACCAAGGACTTTGAATTATTTATACCCGTTCAAAACAGCGGTCAAGTACCTCCTGATAACAACAAGTCTTACTTTGTAAAGCCAAGCGTGAACGGTAGCATGCAGTACCACATCATCAACATCCCTGGGAACGAATATGCGGTATCCATCAAGTTAACACCTTTGTCAGCGGTTAACTTGACGTTGTACATGCGCTATGGCTCGAGACCGACAGTTTATGAATACAACTACACTGCAGTTGTACCCAACGTTGAATCTTGTAACGTTACTAGACTTGGAAGCTTTCGCAATTGCACCTCTGATCCTTATGCTGTTACGGTATCGAGCGCTGTGACGGGCCATGTGGGAATTCACTACGTCGGTATTTTTTACAAAAGGCCTCCAACGACGTCAGAAAATAAAACAGACGCACGCATGCGTATTAGGAGGGATTGCTTTTCAAGTAGTGGTCGACAGAAGAGATCGTTGTGTGTTGGTGTGAAGGACCCTCCTCCGACGGAATCCACAACTGACACCCTTGTACCAATATATGATCCAGCTACTGATGTCAATTACACCATGTCTGTTACTACAGCAACCTGTTTATTCTGGAACACGACTCAGCAGAAATGGACATCGTACGGATGTAAGGTAAGAATCATCTTGACTTTAGTGTACGTGTTGTTACTTGTTTTTACAAATGTTAGTCGTTCTTGGCTGTTTTCCTTTTTGCATCCTATTACTATTTTTCTTTATATGCCATTCTATGTGGCAGCCATCTTGCGCAATTTTTCGTATTCGAGAGCTTTAGGATGATTTTATGAGGGTTCAAAGAAAATGTTTTTCTAATTTGCAAATGAAGTAAACATGGAGATATCTGACCGAGGCTTATTGCATTGTACTCATTCTGCCTTATGTATAGGCGAGCAATCTTAATTTCTTTGAGAAAAAAATCTCTTAACTTTTTCTTCCTATGGCAACCAACGTAGTCCATGGCTTTTATTCATTGTCCTTTTACTATAATAAACGAGACACATCTAGTTCTTGGTATACAATTCTTTTAAAAACCTATTTTCCCCATTCTCTTAATGCAGGTTGGACCTCGATCGAGGGTAGGACTTCTCCACTGCCGTTGTAACCACTTGTCCTCGTTTGGCGGGAATTTCTTTGTGGCTCCAAATCCAATCGACTTTACCAAAGTCCAGCAAAGATTCATTGACTTTGACGCCAAAAACTTTGTGGTGTTTTTCGTGGTGTTTGGTATTTTGGGTCTATACCTGGTAGCCCTAGTAATTGCAAGGCGTGCAGACAAAAAGGATGAAGTCAAGGTATGAAATCAATTTGCCCGAGTAAATTTTATGAAACGAAGAACAATTTCAGTGAGAAGGAACAGTTTTGCATAACAGAGGACGTCTATTCGCGAGTTCTACTAAAGAAATAGAAAACGCGCGCACGTGCTGTATACTGTTTCCAGTACTAGCAAGTGCCGTTATATGTTACTAGTGCATATGCTTGATTACCAATTGATCCCAAGAACATTTTTGTTCTAGGCAACAGAAACTCTTTGCTTGTTATCATCAAACGAAAACCTCTTCGAAATATCAGTGTACACGGGCATGTGGAGAAACAATGGCACAACTGCTAACACAGCAGCAATAGTCTACGGACAGAATGGACAAAGCGATATCCTTCCCCTCAATGACAGATACAGCAAGCGAAAGCTCTTTGCTAGAGCGAGTGTCAATGTCTTCATGGTCTCGTTACCAGACTCCCTTGGTCCCATAGCAGCAATCAAGTTATGGCACGACAATGATGGTACCAGTCCCTCCTGGTACATCAACCAGGTCGTCATCCGCGAAATAGAAAGTAACGTCAAAACTTACTTTGTATGTAATCGTTGGTTGGCTGTCGACAAGGAAGACGGCGAGGTCCAGGCTACGTTTGGTGTCTCTTCCAAGGAAGAGCTTTCAAGTTTCAAATACCAATTTTACTCACGAATTTCAAAAAGTCTGGGTGACGGCCATCTTTGGTTATCTGTAGTTACCAGGCCTCCTCATAGCCCGTTCACGCGTGCGCAGAGAGTGTCTTGTTGTTTATCAGTTCTGTACTGTGCTATGGTTGCAAGTGCCATGTTCTATCAGTTTGGAGAGAAGACCAAAGACAGCATTAAATTTGGCCCTTTGCGATTGAGCGTCAAACAGTTGATGATTGGCATCCAGAGCGCATTGGTCGTTGTTCCTGTCAACCTAATTATAGTTACTATATTTAGAAACGTCAAATTTCCCAATGTTACCAATAAAAGCCGTCGGAATTCTTACTCGCCGCAAGAACATAAGAAGGAAGAAAAAAACAAAGAGAAAACTCCGGGATGCTTGCCGCCCTTTTTCGTTTATATTGGGTGGTTTTTATGCATGGCTTCTGTAGTTGCCGCTGGAACTTTTACTATCTTTTATAGTCTCTCCTGGGGCGGCGAAGTAGCAAACCAATGGCTGACCTCCATTCTGATTGCGTTCGTACAAGATATAGGTGTCATTCAACCAATTAAGGTGGTCTCTTTTGCGATTATTCTCGCTCTTATAATCAAAAAACCTGTCGAGGAAAAGACTTCTCACTCAATCAAAAAATCAGATTTGGAAGTCAACACCAAAGTGACGATTGTTCCACCCGAGGGAGAAAAGCTAGAAGAGGCTCGCACATATCGAAAGAATATTGTAGAGACTTTTAGAGCTGTTGGGGAGATTGCCTTCTACCTGATGTTCGTGGTATGTTTGATGATGTTTGTGTATGGTAATCGTGGATATGATCGATACCGGCTGACAAAGTCTATCGAGGATATTTTCACCTCCTCGTTCAAAGAGGTAAGCATTGACGTTTTTCCCTAGTGTCGGGTATCGTTATAGCTGGGCGTTGTAGGGGTAAAATGGGTGCCGGGACTTGCGGGGGACTGAGAAAACGCGATTTCAGGCTAATGATTATTTGATCATTATTTTCCTTGGAAGTCGGTAATCTGAACTATTTATTCTGGACTTGCTTGTTAGCCTGGGAGTCAAATCAATTTTGAGAGGGATCCATAACTTATGCCCACTCGAAGATGTGGCATTGTATTAGAGACTTTTAAAGATTTTTTGTCTGTTATAACAGATTGACACCACTGAAACATTCTGGGAATGGTCAAAAACGAGTCTCGTGCCAGGCTTGTACGATACAACATGGTACAGGCCGGGAGGACCTACTTTACCGGAGGGATACATATCCAGTAAGGAAGCATTCCTTGTTGGTATGCCTAGGTTCAGGCAACTGCGGGTCAAAACAGGTGAGTTTGTATCCAACAAGCCTTGTATCGCCAAGTAGTGTTAAAGAAAGATAGAAGCAGTAATAAGAAATGGAGGGACACCTGCAGCAAGAGAACACAAAACCAAGAGCAATAGATTAAACAAAATAAACAACAAAAACAACATCCACACCAACACACTAGTAAATGAAACACTACTAATAAATAAAACAATACAAACAGCACGAAAATACGCGCAGGAAACAGAACGAAACAACAACAAACAACGGCAAAGACGATGGAAATGAAAGCAAAAACAAACTCTTAGAGACCTCGATAATTACAAGTTGAATTAATCTAAGTTAATGTGCATAACTCACACAGCCATGTTTTTGCAATTCATAGAATCACCTTGTGAAGTTGAGGAGTATTTTCCCTGGACTAGGCTCCATTTCAAAAGCTGTATCCTGCCATATAAACCAGAAAACGAAGACAGAACACTTTACAACTTTCCTCGATGGATTCCTGTCAAAAACATCAGCAATTATGGATCACTTTTTGATTTAAAAAGACTCTGTCCAAAACCATGGAGATACAAGTCCTCTAAGGAATTAGGTACCTTGTCTATCCAAGGACACAATGGAGAGTACGAAGGGGGTGGGTATGTGGCCGATTTGGGGTACAACAAGGAAACTGCCTTGGGTGTCATCAGTGATTTGGAGTATAACAATTGGATCGATAGAAAAACATTCCTAGTTATCTTGGAATTCACTGTATTTGAGCCAACAAGTTCACTTTTCAGCCATGCAAAGTTCATCTACGAGCTGTCTCCTTCCACTGGCAAAGCGATCCTGACCGTTCGAATAGAAACGCTTTCTTTGTATGAAAGCCCAAATTCTTCTTTCAGCTCTGTGATGTCGGTTATACAAATTCTTCTACTGGTGTTCATCTTCGTCTTCTTGATTTCCGAGGTCGGAAAAATGATGCAATTGCGATGTAAGTACTTCGCGTCGTTTTGGAACTGGCTGAACATCATTCAACTTCTTTCTGCTTCAACAGCGGTCGTTTTATTCTTCTTCAAAGCAAACTACGTGTCTAGATTCATCAAACAAATCCAAGCCAACCCGTACCAGACAACGAGCATGGACTACGTTCTTTTATGGTGCAATTTGGAGCTCTATATCATTTCTGTTGTCATTTTTGTGGTGACGGTCAAGTTTTTAAGGCTTCTGAGGTTCAATCGCCATATCTGTCAAATGACAGCCTCGATCAAACATTCCTCTGGACACATTACGACATATACTTTTATTTTCCTGATAGACATGCTTGCTTTCGGTATCCTTGGCGTCTTAGTGTTTGGCCACACCATCAAAGAATATTCTGGTTTAGTGGAATCTCTAAGGTCTTTGTTTCAGAAATTTCTGGGCGGAAAAGTGCAATTCTATGAACTGTTGTACACGAATCGGATCATAGCACCTTTGTTCGTGTTTCTATACATGCTGAGCATGACATTTATACTGATCAACATGTTTGTAGCCATCTTGAATGATTCATACGAGAGTGTTCGCCATATTTCTGGAGGAAAGTTCCCAGATTCTGACCTTGGTAGTTTCATGAGGGAGTATTATAGGAAACGATTTCGAGGGACACATGATATCATCAAACGCAAGTTGGGAAGGTTTGGGTACCGAGCAAAAAAATATGACCCCCAATATGAACAAACAAGGCCTTCAACCGAAGACAACTGCTGCCTAAGCTACACCTCGTTGTCATCACGAGAATTTTCTTCGCATGTCAATCTTGGTTTTTCGTCGGAGTCCCTCAAAGATCCCGTTCGACGTGAAGAGGACGACCCTCAACGTCAATCAACAGACACACCAGAAATATCATTGCCAGCGACGGAAGCAGAGTCGTTAGATTCTAACGACGTTGCCATGGAGACTGCTACAACGGCTTCTGTTGCTACAACCAGTACAACACCAGAGCTTCTTGATCTCATATCAGACTTACCAGAATCGTTAGTAGACGATGAAGACACTGTTGACATTGTGAGAGATAAACTTTCGAATGTGGGAGCCATTCTGAGGCTGTCAAAGCGATCATACCGGAGATTCTCCACTACGGGAGATAAATTTGTGGTGGAGAGGGACTTCAGGATCAAACCAGCGGTACAGATAAATTTCACGCCTGAGTCACATCGAAAACACAATGTCACTTTTTTCTAAGATAACTCAAAGTTAAAAGACTGGCATTTTCTAGAGAATGAATAAATGAATTACACAGCAGCCATATTGGCTGATATTAACAAAAGTGCCTGAGAAGACAGGTTTGTTAAACCCACCAAGATAGAGACTATAAAAAACTAGAATTTGAAAATAGTTTGTCTACTTTTTGTTTTCAGTCACCTGTTTGTGATCTTGTCCTCACATCTTCACTAACGAATAGTACAG
>WUCR03038019.1:0-10112 GCA_009858155.3 Phymanthus crucifer
TGAGGCTAACACTGCAGAAATGCGTCTGCTGTGTGTGGCAGCGGTCATTCACTGGGAATTCGAAAATGGAGTATTCCCAAATAATTATTTGTTAAATAATCCTAACCCATATTGATGATTCCATAGGATCTTCTTGATGCCATCGCTGAACGAGCAGCACCAAGCCCTGGCCCGACAACACAACAGCAAGGTATGTTTGAAAGATTATAAAATGTTCACCCCCCCTCCCCCTTAAACAAGGGTGCCGGGTATATGCATGCCCCATGCCCACATGGCCTAGTGTAGTGCAAGAGATGTCCAAGAAACCCAGAGCATCACTGACTGTCTACTCTTAGGGTGCAACCACATTTAGCCTTCGTAACATACGGAAGTTACTTCGTAAAGGATGCGACGCAGGCTAAACCACATTATATGTAGTTGATGTACTCAAAATCTCATTTGAGGCATAAATAATGCCCATTCTGTACTTATTGATGCAAGCATTCGGGCAAGCTAGAACTGTACTCGCTGTGAGCAAAAAACCCAGATTTTAACCATTGTTAAGGCCCGTTTATACATGCGATTTGTGCGGCGATTTTGACGGCGATTTTCGTGGCGATTTTGGTTATAGTAAAAAATGGTATAAAGAATTTGCTTGAAAAGATTTATTTAGGACACCAATATTATCTAAACAAAATATATATTTAGAAGGGCAAGACAAAATTCGTAATATTTTTGAAAATCGCCTCGAAAATCGCCGCAAAAATCGCAGGTGTAAACGGGCCTTTATAAGAGTGCTTTCGGTGCTGAGTGTGATATCCATGTTAGCCAAGCAATAATAACTTTTGGCAAATCCTTTTTTATCACCTACCACCATGGAGGCTATGAAGAAGCATGCACCCTAAGTTACTGATGCAACAAGTCCTTGAGACTAATTTCAATTTCCATGTTGTCCAGGCCAAGAGATAGTCCAGTACGGCCAGAGTGCAGGTAATCCCCAGCGATCACTTCGTCAACATGACCTGCCTGGGTACGGACGCAAAACCATGTCATGGTCACAAGGCAGTGCGCAGTCAGGACAACAGTACGAGGAAGGCGATCCCCGTAACCACTATGAAGTACAAGATCTTTTCAATGGTTGAGAACACTACTCCAAGGCATGGCCCTACGTTTATACTATATTCTACATAAAGTTTAAGCAAGAGCTTTCAACTAGGAGTCAATTCTATGATGGTGATTAATATGACTACAAGCTTTGATCAACTCTATAGCTTAACACTAATAGGATATAGATGCATGAAGTCATATTTAAAGCTGTCGAGACTCAAAGACGCAAGCATAAGGACGACATACGCAAGCGCAGATAGTCTTCTACGGTTAGTATTTGGTCATCAAAATATTCAATCATCCTTGCAGTACTTTCTGCGCTTGCATATGTCGTTGTGCTTCTGCTTGCGTCGCTAGTGAGAACAAGGCTTTACAGACAAAGCATGGTAGGCACGTTATGCACGTGCAGTACATGTGCACACATAAGAATAATAAGAATAAATTTACTGTTACTTGCTCGTGCACACTGGGAGCGAGTCATCGTTACTTCCGGTTTAGTGTATCACTTCCGTGGGGCATCCACTTCAAGGGGACATCCATCCCTCTTGACGGCTAAAAGCTTCCTTGTCCTCGCGATAATGGTCAAAATCAATCTCGTTTAAAATAAAATGTAGTATTAGGCTTCATGTTTTATTATTTTAAAAGATGTTTACAAAAACATTGTAAAATAAGTCTATTTTAGCCATAAATAATAATAGTATAGAAAATATAGCCCAACAGTTTCATCTTCGAACAACGTAGTTGAAGGTTTTTTTTGAACAGTTTAACATTGGTCGATGTACGTAAGCTCATGACGAACTTGTGATGTTTGAATGTCTTATCCTGTAATGCAGTCATAGAGATATGCTATAAATAAGTCATTACTAATAAACCATTCCATCACAATCTACGCTCGACTTGCTGCGTTAAAATGTAGAAATGTACCATTGAATGATACCGCAAAAATGACCAGGGACCACAAAAATCAAGCACAACACTTGAAAAACGAAATATCATATGCGTACTTTCTGCGATGGGACCTAAATACTACACACTTTGGGGTAAACCGTGTACAACATCCCTAAAGACCTTCCTGCAACTGGCTCTAAAGTCATAAAGCTTAGTTTTGTCACTTTGTAATTGCCGGCACAGGTGTAGTTTTTTAAAGTCGCGCATCTGTGTAAAGTAGAAAGATGCGTCCATCCCGTTGCCTAGAACAAAAACATGTTCCAATGACAGAAAAGTATACCACATGTACTATATTTTGCAGCAAAAATGTCTTGGCGAAGATGGTGATCATTATTCAACAATATTTCCTATGGCCTATCTGATTTGCGCAAACGTTACAATCTTGTTACGGCATGCTCTTTGCTCGGCCTTATGGCCCAAACATTGGCGTGAAGGCGCGTTCGCACTGGACTTTGCGCATCAGGACAAAACTTTGTTGTGCGATTGATAATCCACTTCCTCTGCAGACTGCGCATTCATCAGGTAATCAGAAAACTATGAGTAAAAGAATGTTGATTAAAAAGCCGTGGTAAAGATGGTCTATAGAGTTTTTTTTTTATGAGAAAACACAGCCCATTCGATATTATTTTCTTAATCAAAGAACTGCGCACCGTCACAAGACATCTTCAATATTTGCTCCACATTCAAAGTCGTTCCGGAATCCGCAAAACTGGGAATAGCTCGGTACGGAATAGTCACAGATTGACAGACAAGAAAACCACCAAAACGCTTTCATTTTATTGATTGAATGTTAAACAAATGAAGGATTAGTCAAGTTGAAGGCCATAATTGCCAGTAATTCCATACATTCAAATGCAACAATGAGGTCAAGACCTATTGTCCGCCATGGTTACAGCAGACAAGAACCATACACAAATTCAAATAAGTTGTCCCTTTCATAGTTAAATCGCGAGTTCTTCGTTGAAAATGTCTCGTATGGACAGACCATTCGGTAACCGTCCTTATGATAGGCAAGGCCAGCGTTTCAGCAAGCATGACGCTGTGCGTCCACATGGGACAGATTATAACTACGAGCGTCCACGACGAATGTTGGTGGCTGTGAAACAAGGCATGATGCATCCCAAACCACCGACTTATCGTAGGATGGATATGGATACTTTTCTAAGGAAACTGCCCATTGAGCATTCGAGGACTTCTACTTCAAGGACTGCAGGTATTCTTAGAATGCAACCATGGGAACAGATGAGTCTGACTGTGCGGGAGTGAGCCATGCCCTCGCGCGCAAGTCCGCAGATTAAATTCGTTTAAAAGTTTCTTAGGTTTGATATGATGATGAATGTAATCCATGTCCTAATTGCTTTCTACTATCCTCCAATGATAGCCCAGCTGCAAATAGTCCCCTAGTCCCCCGAACTTATCAGTTGTTCCAAGATTTTCAAATGCATTACAAACAAACTTGCAGTAAGTGGAACAACGTGAGGTAACGCAAGTCTTCACGGCAGCCATTGATATCAGTCTGAGATAGTAACGCGTGTTATATTGAATGTTGTTTTGCTCATCCAAATGAATCACAAGTTAATTCTAGAAATTTAGCTACAGAGCAAATTAACAGTAGTAGTGATTTGCGCATACGAAAGTTTAGTACGAAATTTTTAAGCGTCCTTGCTTTTGGCTTTGCTTCCGCCAACCCTGACCAGACCTTAGCAAACCTTTCAAATGCTAATATGGAGAAACCTGACCATTAGGGCAACTCAAGACAAACCCTTTCAGCCTTCTAGCTAGCTCGAATTTCACCCATGGTCTCGAATCCAAATGGGTTTGTTTAATCCTCTAACTGATTGGGAAAAGACATTGTTTTCGTATTATTAGATTATAACTAAATTGAAATTTTCCAAAAGTTTTTGAAGTGATTCAAGTTATTTTTTCTTATAAAAAAATGAAGAATTAAAACTTCAGGGTCATTTTGAAAACAAAATGACAAAATTCAGACGCAATTTGACACGACTGTCTGGACCACGAATGGAATATTATCGCAATAAAAATCATCAATCAGCAGAGGAAAGCCATTCGAGTGCCAGGTTTAATTGATTACTTCACAATGGGGCGCGCACGCCATTGGCTAGAATGCAATTACTAAGCCATTGAAGTGGCAACCTTTGTTTCCCAGGTGGCAACAGACGACAACAAATACCTCGGTATCTTCAGCTTTCTTTTCTCACCCTGGTTACTGCACAAACTTGATTCTAAAATCATGAGTACTAGAACACAGACATACCCTCTTTATACCTATAATCTAAAGCAGTTGGCTTCTGTTAAGGAAGGACTTTATCATCCGATGCTTCCTAGCTTCAGAAGAATGGACATGGATACAGCAGCACATAAACTACCCGACGAACATTCACGGACAACGACGCCACTTATTCGAAGTAAATCCCACAAACCTACCCTAAGACATCCTTAATGCTTTCCAGTTCTAATACGTTTTTTTTTTTCGTTTTCAGATGACTTCAAGAATGCCTCGATCACTTTATTCAAGCCGGCTGAACGACCCTTGTCTGGGACTGTAAGTTGCTTCGTCGCTAAGGAGACGTTGTAGCGACTGTATAATCTGTTTCTTACGTGCATTCTGGTTCAATTTGACAGAGAATAACAGAAACAGGACGAAATCTTCAGTCTAGAGGATACGAACCACTCCAGACAGGGTAAGCTGCATTCAAGATTATGTGCATAGCGTCTTTATCTTCACGGGCTTCACGAAAGAGAACAGAAATTATGAAAAATATCTTTTTAACATAGAGATAAACCAGGCGAAAATTTAAAGCCGCAAACAAGAATTTAGAGTCCCACTTCCTTAAAAAACATGCAGTTTTTCTGCATTTTAAAACTACAACTTAATCTACACTAATCTTCAGAGTTATATCCTGAAGCTTTTGTTGGTTTATCCTTCTTAGACTCCTTGTTTACATGCTATAGGTTTAGCCTGGATTATACGACAAAACTTGAGAAACAAAAACAGTTTTTTGCAGTCTTATCGTCGTTCTTGTCTTGTTTTTATTACGATTTATTTCATTCAAATTCGATTTCATTCGATTCTGGTGATATATTTTAGGGGAACAGCAGAGCTTTTTAAAGTAAATGAAGACGACAAAAATGTTCTATACGATCAAATGGAATACAGGGCAAGTACAGGGTATCCCGCAACACGTCATGGTGAGTTGCGCACTTGTGCGTGTTTTGCGCCTCTAATAAAATGCGCCAAACTTCTTTTATTTTCTTTTAATTACAAAAATCTTGATACGATGTTAAGTTTCCTTTTTATTCATTTGTCATACAAAATACAGCAAAGCAGTCCTAACTTGTAGTAACGGTTAGTGTCATTATCCACGATGATGATTATATACTTTATTATTTTTCAGATCCTCGCGAGGCTTACACATACATGCCGGAGCCTTACCTGGTAAAAAGCGCACAAGAGATGAAATTTAATGGATACGCAAAGAGATATCTTGCACCAAGGCTATCAGGAGGCTGGAGGGTATGTATTCCATTATATTGTGCACGAACTTTCCTATTCTAGTCACTAATTGCAAAGGAAATAGCTAAGATTGATTTTACAAGTTGCTTTTTCCATGGTTGGCAACTGGATAAATATAATAGCAAAAAATATGATTATTCTGATATTTACATTTTTGGCACAGTATTCTCTAAGACAAGAACCCTTCGTAGATTTGAGTGGTCAAAGGCCAATCCCAGCTACTATATAGTAAGTATTTGATAATAGTTTAAAATTCTGTTGCAGTGCCAGCGTTGGCAAAAAGAATTACTGTACTCAGACGCGCGCAACTAAGTTCTTACAAAGCGCGCGCAAATTTGACATGCGCCTCGTAAACAATGAGCAATCAATAAGTCTTTCACAGTACGCGCAGTGAGAAAAAAACTTAACTAAAGCTAACATGTCTTTGATTTTGCATTACAGTAGCCGTTATCGAAATACTCATCCATTAATAAGGTAAGAAACAATTCGGGTAACTTTCCATGCAAAAGCGCACCTTTCTGTTCGGAGAAATATGCTTTGCGCATAGCCAAAAATGTCTGGGAATAAAGAACGGAGGTAACGGTAGTAAACTGTCATTTCTAGCAAGGTAAATGCCAGTATGATCTAAATCAACCTAGAGGTTGTTCGAGGGTATGAATTGTAAGCTGGCCATACCCTTTCACTGGATCAGGCCAGAGGTGGATAGAATGATTAATGGATTGTGTTTTGTTTTTTCTCTTAGTGTGTCATCACAGCCGTGGAAATAAAGCGGGTATTCTCGTTTTTGCTGGAAATTTTATCAAGCATCTTGGCGTCACCCTACAGTCCTCAGGAATAAAAACCAAAGAACCACAAATACTATGATATTAATTGTTACCTTGTGGAGGAAACTAAAATATAAATTCAATATACTTTAAATTTAGTTTGATCATGAGGTGTTTGAGTATGTTTTAGCATCGTTTACAATCGATTAAAAAAAACGTCAAGTCGAAAATCATAGAACAAAGAAGCTGAGACCGAAAGGGTGCATGGGAAATATATTAACTTAATTAGATGTATGCTTTGGGCATTCTGTACCAACTGCATGGACGACACAAATGAATAAGTCATACATCTAATGAACGTATTTCCCATGCACCCTTTCGGTCTCGGCTTGTGTTCTAGGATTTTCGACCCGACAACGTCAATCGAGTGTCTATAAAACAGTAAACCATTAAGAGTGTTTATACGAGTGTTTGACATGGGACAATGTAATTACTGTATGAGAGTTTGGAAATAAACTGCCCGTTAAGAACCATCCGCCCATGTAATCTGTATACAGTATCCGTAAATCTTGTTCTTTTTATGCTCTAAGTTGACTGCGATTTTTCGGAGTAAAATTTCAAATCTGAAAAGAAGAATTGGGTGTCCCGAACTTGTTTTCGAAGAAATTAGCATTTAATGGCACGCTAACGCACGATCTTTTTGTCGTAAAAATTGGGCCACGCTAAGATCGAGAACAGGTTCACTTTGCTCATGTGAATTTTCTTATCGAAAATCTGCATGATCAGTACCTCTGATTATCTCTGATTTGTACTGGTTCATTCAAACGGGAAGGGAAATATACATGTATAATGGAAAAACACTGCGTCGAATCAAAACTGGTCGCGCTCCTCCTGAGCCCGCAGCCGTGCTATCCAGCGGTTTATCAGTACTAGTACCCAGTCTCTCCCGTGTTTCTTCCTTCTTCTCAAGATGTCAGCACGCGTTGGGTTTTGTTCTTTCCTCGTTGTCCTTTATTCTTTTTTGTACCTCTCTGAGGGAGCTGTTCTCGAGCTAAGCCCTGACAACTTCGACGAGGTAAGCTTAGACACTTTAATAGGGTGTTTAGTTTGTACTTGGATGCATTTTAGCTTGAGAATTTTATGCCGGCGTCTGTCAAACCATGCTTTCGAAGGTTTTAGTACAAGTTAATTTCGAAATTCCTAAAACTTTGTCTCTCGTTATAAAAACTAGCAAACCACTAATCTTTTTACCTAAAAGAGCTTTAGTTCTTGAATGTTTTTCATTCTTAACCTTTTGCATTTTCCTCGAAACTTTACAAATGCTGTAGCCAATACAAACAGGACTCCAGTGTGGATACAATTTGATTATTAATGAAGTTTCCATCGTTCTGTCATCCTGTGCCACGTCGATGGAGTGGATGATTTATTCATGAAGACCTTCGTTTGGTTATCTTATCCTTTTATCTTTCAGGTTGTCAATGGCGATTCCTTTGTGTTTGCAGAGTTTTATGCACCTTGTAAGTCGGAAGTTAAATACTATTTTTGATAATAGTGATGTTTAGCACCTATCAAAGTAAATCCCAGAAGGGGGAGGCGGGGCTGGCAAAGGGTGGGGATTTTGATAAAAAAGATTTCAAATGTCCTAAGAAGGGGAAGCAGTTTTTGCTCAACTAACATGAAAAAATAGAAGGATAAAGATGAAGTTGTCAACCAAATGGTAAAATTTTGGATCAAATTCCCAATCCAAGAGCACATGTTGGCCATCAAATCCCCACATTTTGCCCACGTTCCCCCTCCCTCCCTCGCTGTGCTCATGGTTTCACTTGAGTTTGGATCATTTTTGATGGTATTTCATGTTCGATTACAGCACAGACCATAAAAACCTGACTCCAATTTGTTAATTTTACAATAACAGAACCAAAGAGAAAACAGTAAAAAGTCTTTTCCAACAGAAATAGCGCATGCGCTCAATGACGACATTTATCTGTCTGTCTTTTTATGGTTGATAAAATTCAACCAATCAGCACAGGAGATATTCATAAAATATTGTAAAATTATGCTTATTCTGTTTTTATTTTAAGCCGGTTAAGCTGGTCGTGGTTTTTTCTGTTCTCAGTCCAAGACATTTTTGGCAGGACACAGAGTCACCGTTATTTTAATTCCTGCATTTATTATTAACAAATTGGGCAAAGTATTGCAGGCTCTTAGTATTTGAACTCTAAAATCAAATGAAAAAAGGAAACCTTGATGATCAATGATATCCAAGATGAACACAAAAAGCATGCTTTCATTCAGGGGCATATCCAGGATTTTCAGTGGGGGGGGGGTCCTTACATACCAAATTGTGACTATGACGTCATATGATGAAACAAATCCTCACACACTGCACCAACGGTTAGATTTGAAGGGGGGTCACGGGCACCCTGTGACCCCCCGGGATATGCCCCTGCTTTCATTTATACCTTTTCATATATTTTCTTGTTTCTTAGGGTGTGGGCATTGTAAGAATCTTGCTCCAACTTATGACCAGCTAGGTGATGCATATGGACATGCCACGGATGTCAAAATAGTCAAAGTGGATGCAGATGCTCATAAAGACCTGGGATCAAAATATGGAGTCAGTGGATTTCCCACCCTTAAATATTTTGAAAAAGGAAGCACCACTGCCAATGAGTAAGGCACTAGGGAATTTGTCAGAAATTATAGTGTGGTTACTATAACTGGGGCCATGTCGATAAATTGTCAGAAACCAATCATATTGCAGCCTTTTGGTCAAGATTGTCAACCAGCCAATCAGAGTATAAGAATGTGCTAGCTCTGTCTAGTTTTACCATTATCTGATTGGTTAGTTTATTCAAATGGCACCAGTTATAGTACTGTATAGCTACACAGTAAACATTTTGATATTGGATTCATAGCGTATTTTTACTACCAAAATCATTGAACTGTGATTTGAATTTTGATCGACTCATGTGACCACTTTGACGGCCCCAAAAGAACACTTGACTTCAACATGTTTTGTCAGCCTGTCAAACTTCAAAGTTTGTCACTCATACGTTTGAACAACATTCTAACTACCAAAATCAATGAACTGTTGGCAGCATGAAAAAAACGATCGATTGCGGTTTGGATTTTAGTCGAGTCAGGTGACCAGTTCGGTCGATCATTTTGATCACATGACATTAGCTCGAGTTTGAGAACAATGGAACACGAGCACAAAAGGGATAAACCAGGATGAAGGGGGAGGGGTGGGGGCTACAGCCCCCCCTTTGCCCCCTGGATCTGCCCTTGGAAGGAGATGTGGAGAAACAGCAGGTGTAAAAGGCACATCTTCAAATGTTGGGATGTTCTCCTTTTGCTTTAGATGAAAATTAACATTCATTTTTTTCTCTTATTTTTAAGGTATAGTGGAGGAAGAAGTATCGAGGATTTTACTAGCTTTATAGAATCAAAAACTGGTAAATGCTTTCTTTAGTATTAGAATACATGTAATCTCTTGTTATTGAAACATGCTTTTATAACCACCACCAAAGCATTTATTCTCTTCATAAATATTACCGTAAACGCTCGTGTATAATGCACACTTTTTCCCCCTAAAAAACATTTCAAATTTTAAGGAGCGTATTATACACGGGTGTTTAATATTTTGATCAAACTAATTTGCATACACGGCAAGTTTTGTTACTCAGGCGCCTTCCCGACGATTACCCAACCTTCGACTTGTAAAGCAAAGTTAAACTCTCGGCTAAACTACCCAATTTTCGAAAGATATGTTCGTT
>WUCR03038388.1:0-10096 GCA_009858155.3 Phymanthus crucifer
TAAAATATCTTTAACGATTATACTTTGATTTTATTCTTTGCTTTGCTGGTGCAATGCGTGTAAGATGTAATAACATTGAAAAAAGTAAGTGCATATGCAGGAATGTTAATGGCTTGAAGCTTGTGTGCTCCCTGAAACTATCTGATACTAACGGTAACAATAACTTCTAAACGAAATATGAAATTGTATCGATATTTTCCAATAAATTTTTGAATATTTGTAGTTGTGTTCATTTTGTTGATTTATAGTCTGAAGCTTCTAGATGATTGCACCCAAGTGTGTTTCCAGATCTGGGTCTTGCCGCATATGGATGAAGGGAGTGATAACAGTTTCTTCGGGATAAACCCACTCTTAGCGGACGGGTGCATGACTTGTTATAATACAACTTTGGATAATCCGTACTGTTGTTGTTTGTACCTACAAAAACGAATGCAATAATAAGGGGGCATTTCTATAAACAATATGAATGTCTAGGTATCTACGTACCGTCACAGTCATTCTTGTCTTGGTTATCTAAGTTGAGTGCGGCTCGTTGACTTTCATTCGAGAACTTCTTCCATGTGAATGCTGGCGTTGCCTTGAACTCAGTCTGGGACGCTTTGTTGGACTCTGCTGATGATCCAGGACGATGTTCTAGTCTTTTGCTTGGACACTAAAATGAGAAATATACTTTTTCAAAAGAAATATGAAAAATGGATTTGATAAAACGAGGAAGTCAAACTACTGTTCATAATACCTTTGATTTCCTGATAGCACTTTCCACCAAGTGCATAGCCATTTCTAATAGCTCTGGTCCGTCAAGTCTACAGGCATCCCTTTCCAAGGCTTCCAAGAACTGTGAATTGTACTTATTTGGCTCGGGTAGCTTCCTATAATCTTGAATCAAAATTATGGACAAAGAATCTTGATATTGCTAAATATGCATCCAATATTAATCAAAAAGGATTAAATTTTATATCCATACCTTGATTTTCGTCGATTGTTAAGACAGTGCCGCAATCTGGTGATTGTGGTTTTTCATATCCAGATGAGTCCATTGTTAAGATATTCTTCACTTCCTCAGCTATCTCACTTATTTGGCTGCTACAGCTGTCGTGGTCGTTATCACATGGATCAAACTCTTCCCCAAAGGAAGTCTTTGTCCACGAGTTTCTTACCGGGCTTAGTGAAGGGTTCTCCAGCTTCTGGGTGACAACCTCATCGGTTTCGGAGACGTCATGTAGGACACCGCGGTCATTCTCGTACAGGGATAGATCTTCAATTTCAAGGAACTGTTTGCACATCCATGGTTTTTCCGAGTTAGATGGAGAAGTGTTGGTTTCGCTACCAACCTGCAAGGTATTGGTATGTATGAATGTTAGCTGCAGCATAATATCCATGTTTCGCAACCTACGCAACGGGAGAAGGAAAACTATAAATGAAAAGAGAGATAGAAAAGCCAATCAAATCTCGGGATAGCTGTAGAGGGTTGGTTAGTTACCTCATCAAGAAGACTCTCCTCCCCTAGTCGAAGCAATGAAGAGCAGACGCCAGTGGGAAGGTAATCATGAACTCTGCTGCGGGATGTGTTGCAAACTGTTTCAGGTACCTCCTGTGCGCCTTCAACTGTGAAGGTGGTTACCCTTGATAGATTAGTTGACAAGGTTTTTTCAGCTTGGACTAGCTGCATCTTTGCCAAACCATTACTATCCGGGACAAAGCTTTGGGAAATCCTTTCTGATGGTGAAGAGAATGAGAAGGATTTCTCAGACGTACCTTCTGCAAATTTCTCACGATCATCTGAGCTACTGTAGAGGTTGATTGGGACCAGCTCCTTTAGATGATTTTGCTGAGTTTGGTCAAGTGTAGCTGGTACATGCAGTATAGCATGGCATGGTAGGATGTCAGACTTTCCATGCTCTGGATTGTCGTATATTTGACCATCCACCAGCTTCTCTCGTAACTGGTATTTTTGCCGATCCATTGTGACGTGATGCTGACAGTTTTGATCACATCTATCTGGCAGTATATTACTGCATGGTACTTTGGAAATACGTTGATGTTTTAGATAACTGGATGATACCAGCCCCTTTAACGACTGCAACTGCTCTTCCATTTCTGTGTCAACATGATGACATAGTTCATTTACATCTGGGAATTTGTCTATCTCTGCAGATTTGACGTAATCTGGGTCAAGGCCATCGCTATTGGCTGAGAGCAGCTCATGGCATGGTACTTCAGCAGACGTTTCGTATTCTGGGTCATTGGCCTGGATATGGTCGTAGCATGGTAATTCTGCAGTCTTTGTGTAATCTGGATCATGGCCATCACTATTGGCTGAGAGCAACTCAGGGCATGGTACTTCAGCAGATCTTTCGTAGTCATTGGCCTGGATATGGTCGTAGAATTGTAATTGTGCAGTCTTTGTGTAATCTGGATGGCCATCGCTATTGGCTAAGAGCAGCTCATGGCATGGTACCTCAGCAGACTTTTCGTATTCTGAGTCATTGGGGTGGATATAGTCGTAGCATGGTAATTGTGCAGCCTTCTCGTAATCTGGTTCATTGGCTCTATTCATATTGGCCTGGGCCAGCTCATTAAGGCATGGTACTTCAGCAGTACTAACGCAATCTGAATCTTGTCGTAGTTGATGAGCGGTTCCTTTATCAAGGACATATTCATGAGTCACAGGCGTGGGTAAAGACTCGACCAATTCCTTTGGGTTGTTTTTGCCAGTAGTATGGAAATTTTGTTCTTCTTCTGGTTCATTTGTTTCCTTTGTCATGTCGTGATCCTTCTCTTCGTCTGTGAACCGTAACATCTGTAGATTAGGAATCGATATTACCTCAGGAAAGGAAAATGATGGAACTTCAAAGCTGCCATCATCTTTTCGCGCTTTTTTAGCGCAAGGTTCGTCGTGGTTTTCATTATGAGGTACTTCCTGATCCTCAATCTCTAATACTTCATCATCTTCTTCGTCAGAGAACAATAACTCAGTTGATGTAGTGGATTCATTGTCTTCATCTGAAGTGAAGTACTTTGTCCAAACCACAGGAAACCCAAAGTGAACACTCTTCATTTCTGGTTTTGTTACGGTTTCCGCTTGTTCTTTTCTTAGTATGGATCGCGGCTGTTGCTGGTGGGCTGTTTCGTTGTCATCGAGATTCGTCTTGTCCATAGGGTTTTGGTTCTTTTGGTGCAAAACACCTGACCACTCTGCTAGGGTGGCAAAGTCAATCGTTTCGTCTACACGACCTGCGATCGATTTCAACATGTTAGCCAGGGAAACTTTATAGAAGCCATTAAAATAAGACCAAATCACACTACACCATAAATTTTCAAGGACTTTATATCATACAAATGTAAGAATACCTTTATCCGATTCTATGGCTTTAACCCCAAAAGGAGAAAGCTGGAAGGGCCCTGAAATAGATAAGGTAAAGGTAAGTATCATAGGACACTGATCCTTGATTCTTATGCACCAGTATATCCTCATACGAAATTTCACAATCAGGAATGCCCCGGTACCCAGGGTGTCTAGACGAGATTTGCTTCTTCAGTCCCCAAGCCGGGGATTCCTTATCGTCTTTTATCTGTTTATTTTGTGGTTGAATTTGGTAATAAATATCATTTTCCCCCGGGTAAGCGGGGACAAGTGAGGACATTAGAAGAAAAACATTGTCTTCGGGGTCACTTGCTCTATTTCACATGCACATCATGTTTCAAGAGGGTCCTGAAAGGGGGGTCTTAAATTTCCCAATTTCCTATTTCCCAGCGCCAAACGTCTCAAATCCCAGTTCAAATCCCACAATCCCAATCTGTGTTGCTCAACTAAATCCCGCTATTACCATTTTTGTATTTTTTTTGTTCAAGAATCCCAGTCCCAGTGCATGAAATCCCATTTCCAAGTGCTAAATAAGGCAAATCCCAAGACCAGGACCCTCTTCCAAGTCCCCGCCTGTTTGGGGTCGAGCGGGGATTTACATGACTGGTGCCATTACGACTTTATTCCCCACTTGCACCCAAACTGTAAATCACTGACATTTATACCTTGAATATAACTTGGTGTGTCCTTCTGAATTCTTCTCCCTAATTCGATGTCACTAATAACAGCTGTAGGTGATGCTGTTGCTGTTACTTCTGATTTTGAAGATTTTTCGGCTGTTAACTCGGCGTCATTCGTTACAACCTTCATTTCCTCCAATTCTTGTTTTAGATGTTCTGTATGGCACGGACTTTCCTCAAAATCAAGTCTTAGCCGTGGCTTGAACATAGGTTTTACACATCGAGACTCGATCAAATTCTCATGTTGGTTATTTTTGCTAGAAATTCCATCACCAGTTTGTGGCACCTTCAAATCTGCATTTGTGCTGGAGGCCAAATCACCATTCTCTGAAGAAAAGTCTTTTATCGCAGACTTATTCTTCACATCAAAAAGAGCAGTTTTAGTGTTCTTCAGCTGAAAAACTGGCGATTGAGGTTCTGGAATAGAGATAAAAATTCAACTTGCAGTTTTGGGTCGAAGGTGCAGAAGAAGAAGAAGCAGAAGCAAAGCATCAAGATTAGCATCGTTACCTACCGTTACTACTCGAGTACAAAGATCTTTCGCTTTGGTTTACCAAGTCGCTCTTCTCCGAGTACATCTCATTGACCGACAGTTGGTTTTCAGGAACAAACTGATTATCAGCCATGGTAGTATTTTTTGGCCCTTTTAAGTGAAAAAGATAAGCTTAAAACTGTTTTGAAAGGGGAATTCAGAACAGCATGTTTTCACTTAAGTTTTCAGTCCTAAGTTATCCTTCGAAATACGGAAAATAACACAACATTTGTACAAAAATAAGCAAAATTTAGGAATAAATAACTTACCTGTTCGATTATATATTAAAGGGAAGAAAAGCAAGATTTAAAAACTCAAAAAATGATAGTAAAAATCGTCGTAAAATCAGCTCCAAAGCTATTTTTTTCCTGTTTTAGTTTTCGCGCTTTTCTGAGCAGACGCGTCCACCTGACTTCAAATTAGGCGCCAAATTTCTCGAATAACGTCATTCAAAATTCCACCAATCATGTACGAGGTGACGTATGCAAATGTAATTTCCATCCTTCCCTTCCCTTTCCTTTGCCCCCTTTGCCTTTCATATCTATGCTGATTTCCCATTATTCTTTCCCACTCAAATATAATATTTACCCAGAAGTTTACCTTGCCTAAAACTGCCGCGAGTCAGCCGCGATATTTTAGAGAAAGGTTCAAAAGATGCCTTGTATCTTGAATGCATAAGAAGAGGAGCATTTTTAGTAAAAGAAAGAAAAAATTGACTTATGTCGCTTTTTAATTTTTCTTTCTTTCTTTCTGGCTCATATTTACAGTTTGCTCTTTACATAATTACAGGTTAAGGGGATAAGATCAACTTGTTTTAAAAGATTTAAACTATCGCTGATACGCTCATTTTTAAATGAATATTCTCCACGAAAGTAAGATTATTTAAGAATAGGGAATTTGTCCTTGAATATTTGCACAAGAACAGCAGTTATCAGTTTCTTGCCGCAAAAAATTAGTGATATCTTGATTGCCTGTGCTGCGAGGAGCTTGAGCTGGAACCTGAACTCTTGCTGTGTGAGCTCTTACTGCTTGGATGGTAATGATGACGTGAAGAATGTGGACTAGTTTCTAAAAAAGAAAACAAATTGGTCTTTCTTGTTTATGACTGCAATATATTCTTATTATCTGTAGTTTTAATTAGATTGAGAAAACTTTGAAAGAAGCATACAGCTATATGCAGGAGCGTTTTTTTTCTACTGACTGAATAAAGCTGAAACCTGTGCATGACTACTCACCATCTTGAGAGCTTGGGTGCTTGTCACCATATTTAGACTTTGAAGAACTTGAATGATGGTCCCTTTTGTATGAGTAGGGGTTATATCTGTGACCATGTCTCTTGCCGGACTGCAAGTGGGGATAATCCAGAGTAAATCGTTTTAATAATTTCTCAATAGTCTGCAATCTTAGTCACTACATTGGCTTATTATGCAATTGTTATATTTCACAGCTGTAAATCAAAAATTATTAGTTGGTACGTTTTTGATTGGCAACTAACTTGTAACCAACTTTCTTGAGTGCAAGGCAAAATAGCAACAGCTTAGCTAAGATACATTTTGAGGGATGTACTGACCCCATAGTGCGTGTTGTGCCCTCCTGTCGAAGTCTGTGGCTGTTCTTGTTTCGGTGGTGGTGGTCTCTGTGGAGGGGGAGGAGGCATCTGGGGGTCAACTTTACTTGGGTCAAACTGTGTCGGCCTTGATTGGGTCTTCCCCTGTTGTGGAGACTGAGGAGGGGGTTGGTAGCTCTGTGTGACAGACTGATGCTGCTGCGGTTGCTGTTGATCCACAGGAATGGGATATCCATATGGTTGGGTCTGATATTGATGTGCTGGATAGCCATAAACCTGCTGTTGTATAGGATAACTTGTCTGCTGTTGAGAATACTGTGATGCAGCAGTATGCTGCTCTTGAACATTTGGGTATCCCGGGTAGCTTTGCTGTGTTTGGCCAGTTTGAGGTGAGGCATGTGGGTAGCTAACCTGCCCTTGAGGCTGTTGCTGATGTAGGCCCTGTTTTTTGGTTACATACTGCTGATGATCTGAGTAAGCTTGCTGTTGTGCTTGTACAGGATAACCATATGCTTGCTGTTGTTGGGTCAATGGCATTTGAAATGATTGCTGTTTTTGTGGGTCAGCATCTGATTGTTTCTTTGCTTGTTGCTGTGAAGGTGATTGACCTGTGTATGACTGTGGTTGTTGTTTTGGATACTGCTGATGATAGCTACTGGATTGTACTCCATATTGTTGTGGTCTTTGGTGTGAATATTCTTGCTTGACATTTTCTGCATTTAATGGAAGGCTATATGGCTGGGGTTGTTTGTGCTGTTGACTTTGTACTGGTGGTGGTGGAGGTGGTGGCACATTAGCTTGCTGTTGCTGTCCATCTTCAGGCTTTGGTTGAGTTTGGTATCCAGGATAATTGTGTGAATGTTTATTATGCTGCTGTTCAGCTTGTTGTGCAGGATACCTTGGATTTGGAGGTGGTACCTCACGCTTAAGATACTGTGGTGGACGTAGGGTTGATTGATTGATATCATGTTTTGGGTACTGCACTGTTTGGATTGGTTTTTGCATGGAAGGACTTGCTTCATGTCGTGGATACTGCATTTGTTGTGTTAAGGGATACTGTACTGGCTGATTTATGTCCTGTTTTTGATATGGTGTTGACAGTTTTGCTTCATGTTTTGGGTATTGTATTGGTTGGTGTGTTGATAAAGGGTGCTGTGGTTGTTGTTTGACCAGTTGCTTGAAAACAACACAAAAAAAAACAAGTTAGAAACATACAGTAACTCTTGGTAAGAGCCAAAACATCACAAATGTAAAGAATTTTCCTCGTTACAGGCTGGTAATCTGAACCACATCTAACAGGGCTTGAGTTCATTTGATGATTTCTTTAGTTTTGAGGTTACAAGTAATTACCTTTCCAGGGAATAATCCAGACTCTGTTGGAAGAGGCTGCTGTCCTTGCACTGAATGAGCATGTGATGGTACAGAACTTGCTACAGCTGGCTTTGGTGAAACATGTTTAGACTGCTGCATGGGTGCAATAAAAACAGAAAAATGTGAAGCCATATGTTGGAGACCAAAATGGCTGCTATATACATATTATGGTATGAACTATTTGGATATTTTCTTGACATTGTTTATTTACCTTCAAGCATAGTCATACAAAGGAATGATTATCAATTTTCACTCTAACCTGTGATGGCAACAGCTGTTGATTACTTTGCTGATGATAAGGAGAAGATTGTTTTCCAGGTATTGATGGCGATGATGCATGACTGGTAACAATATGCACTGGTGCCATGGGTGTGCTCCCTGCAGACTGTGGAACTGGATTGCTTCCTGGTAATGCCTGGCCCTGGTTACTGGTGCTAGTAATCTTAAAGTGTTTTTCAGGCTGCACACGACTTGTTGCTCCTTGTCCGGGTAGGTAGTTGGACGCTCCACTGTGTGAACCTGGGTATGGGTGTCCTGTGGGTTGGTTGCCATGGTGACCTTGATACCCTTGGGGAGGGTTGGGGACCTCTTTCATGCCACCTTGAAATACAGGAAATAGATATATGATAAACTAATGTTAACATTTCCCTGGGGAACCAAGCAGCACTACCACATACATTGTAGAGGAAGGGGAGGTGAGGGAAAGAAAAGCATAAGGGATGCATCAATACACAATTGAATGGAAAATATAATTGTGAACAAAAAGAAAACAAAAGGATCAGAACTAACGATAGACTAATAAGCAAGTGCGCGTGCTTCTCATGTTACTCCTTCGTCCCTGACTGATGACAAGATAGAATCCCAATCAAACTTCAACTTACAGGTAAGTCTCGTTTAATTGAATAATTAAACATTAAGTATTTGCTCATGCCAAGAGGATTAATAGTGCCCAATGTATCAACCCCATTTCTTTAGTTTTGTGCCAATCACTGCTGCCGCTAATTAGCACAATTATAAGCCAAATACAACAAAGTCAGAAATAGAGTGGTCGGTAGAATTAAAATGACAAGAAACTGGCACTTACTAGGAACACTAGAAATAGGGGTCTCCATTCTAGACCCTGACATCTTTGAGACATTGGGTGTAGCCATTGGTTGTGAAGAAGGTACATTTCCTGGCATATTACCAAAAGCTGGCCTTGGACCCATCATCCCATATGGCATTCGATGAACATTACCACTCATAAGAGGGTGGGGATGTTGCGGGGGCATCATAATAGCTGCCTGCTGTCGCTCCTTCTGTCTCTTCTCTTCATCTTCATTCAAAACTTTCTTCAATTGCAAAAACAGTTGATGTTTTTCGTTCTTAAGTGACTCCAATTTGGCTTCGAGTTTACTTATCTCCATCTTAACGTCTTCTACTGTCTCTTTCTTCTTTTCTTCTTCCCTCTTTCGTTGTTTTTCGGCCTCTTCTTTGGCTCGACTTTCCTCTAAAGCTTGTTTTTCTTTGAGGCGACGCCTCATGATGTAAACCTGCACAGCTTTCAGCTGTTGCTTTGACGGACGTTCTCGCTCGATTAAGACTGGCATTTTTAATTTAAAATGGAAGAACAATAGAAAAATGAGTCTTCGATTAATAGTCAACCAAATGTAAAGGAAAAAGCCCTCAATTAATGACAAATATCGTAAAAACAACGATTTTGGCGGAGACAAATGTCCGCCATGTTTTTTGTCCGCGATCTGAGTTTGCGCACTGGATAACCCACAGGGAGCCCAAAGCTTATGAAAATTTTCAGTGAGCTTTATATAATTTCTAAATTTCTTTTTATCATTTCTTATAATACATGTAATTGTTATATTTGGAAAATCGTTGAAGTGACTTTTTAAAATAATTTTTGGAGTTTAACAAGATATATTCAAATTTTCAAGGAAATTTAGCAAAACATCTAAAAGGGGCTTGGGCTTTGCCTTACTTCCATATGTGAATCAAGTTTTTGTTTCCTCCGAGTTTTGCAAGTTACGTTTGCTAGTTTTAAATATTATTTTCTTATTAACGAAAAATGATTCTTGGGCTACCTGTGGAGGAGACCAAAACCGTTCCATTCTAATGATACAAATAACTTTTTTTAAATAATTGGACAAGTTCCTAACAAAAGAGCGGAAAATATTCCTTTGGATCTTTACAACAAATGGAAAGACTCCCTGAAACATTGTTTCGTGGGCTACCTGTGGTAAAGGTGTTCTTTCCCACGTGACCACACAGAAGCGCCAAGATGCCAGTTGAAAGCAAGCACCTGAAAACTATGGCTTCTCCAGACTACTTATCCTTTGGTTTTGCTGCTGTCGTTGCTCTTGGAGGTGTAATCGGCTATGCCAAAGCAGGTCGGGGGAAATTTCAGTCATCATTAATGTCTTTTGTGCTAGTTTTTGTATAGTCACAGCTTCTGTTCAATCAAATTGTTTCCTTCCGAATCATACCTTAGCTTCCAAGTGTAGATATTTTGTTAGGCCCAGTTCAAACGTCGAACTTTTGCCGCGTCGAATGTAATTGCCCGAAAAATGAGAAATTGGTAATGGCTAAGA
>WUCR03038499.1:0-10095 GCA_009858155.3 Phymanthus crucifer
TGAAAATTAGAAAATTGTCCTTGCAAAGTCCTTGAAAAGTCCTGGATTATGTTATTGAAAAAGTTGTACGAACCATGATGACTTCTTTTTCTAAATTCATAAATGTACACGTTTTTTTTTACATCAGCGCGAGTTCACGTATATGGAAATATCTTTACTTTACTTGCTGTGACTATTGTTTTTGATACAAGGCCTTCTAGTTACTTGTCCTGGATTCAAAAGTTTATTTCAAGATTCCCCGCTAATACTAGCCCGATCTAATAAAAAATCTTATAGGAACACAAGGTTTTCAAGTCTTCTGAGCCAGTAATATTGGTTCTTAATAACCTGAACGAGTATCGCCCCTTCTTTGGTAAAGTACACTGATAAACCATGCGTTCTTCCATCTCGTCTTCTCTGACTGTTGCTAGCGTCTCTTCAGACTCATCCAACAGCTCTGCCTTCAGTTCCACTCGGTTTGGGTTCAAGAATGTTATGACAACAGATCCATCGTAGACAGCAATGTTCTCTCGATTACTCTCCAATCTTAATCCCCATAATCTAAAGGCTTCATCGAGATGTGGAAATCCTGCTCTTTCTCCAAGTCCCCTACTACTAAAAACTGAGTATTTACAGAGTAATTCTGACTTCGAGCCGGGTCCTTCTTGTCCATAAATGTCCAATTGGTACAGCCCTGCTTCAGGGGTATGGACAGATACTTTGGTCTGTCCACTGCTTTTCTCCGCAAAGCATAGATCACTTGGCAAGTCCTCTTCGTTTTGTCTCAAAGTCGAATTAATGAGAATGCTTCCCGGTGTCTCGATAGTGATAGATGCGCGCCCAGTGTCCGTAGAGATGTTCTCAAATTGATCAACGAGTTTCAATTTCCATTTCCTAAACATGTCCGTAAGTTCGGGAAAGCCAGGATTTTCAGACGGCGCGCTGTGGGATTTTATCTTATACGATCCCAATAGGACTTTCTTGATTTTCTTTCCTCTCCGTCCATACACGTTGAGCTTGAAGATGCCAGGCGTGGGAGTGTTGATCGCAATTTCCCTTTCATCACCCGTCTCTTTGGTAATGCACATCCCTGGAATATTCTTGTTGTCTTCTCCAATCAGCTTGCCAAAAATGTCGACATTCTTGGAAGTCTTGATCAAGATAACAGTCCTTCCGTTCCTAATGCTTATGTTCTGGAGCGGTTCTACTAGAGTCAAACCCCAGGAAAAGAAGGCGTCTGAGAGCTGAGGAAACCCCGGGTTTTCGCTAGCAGCTTTGAGGGATTTAATCACATAAGAGCAGAGAAGCTCCTTTTCTTTCTTTCCTTCTGGTCTTCCAAAGATTTCGACTTTGTAGATACCTGAATCTGGAGTATGGACGAAGACAGTGCTCTGCTCTTTCTCCTGGTCGTACTTTCCCGTATAACACATATCTTGGTACTCGTCTTCTCCCTTCTTGAGAACGCCCTGCAAACGGATGTTTTTCGGATGCTGCAAGGTGATTGAAGCTTTGCCATCTATCACCTCGAAATTCTCAAGCTTATCGACGAATTGCACTCCCAAGGATCTGAAAGAGTCGGAGATTTGCGGGAAGCCTGGCACTGGGGTGACCCCACTGAAGGCATTGATGAAATACGTGCAGAGATACTGCCCTTGGGATTGTTTGGGTCGCTCGCCATAGACATCAAGCTTGTAGCTTCCCATTTGCGGCACATGAGCTTTGATTTTAAAAATCGGTCCTCTTTTCTCGACAAAACACAAGCACTTGTCCTGGACGTCTTCCTTGATTTCCGCGGACCCGGTCGTACATGATAGCCTAGAAAGCTTCACTTTGAGATTGGTGAAGTCGTTCTTTTGATAACTCATGTAGATCACAGCTCTTCCGTTATCGGATTCGATGTTCTGCACGGGTTTCTCGAGCACAAATCCAAGGGCGTAGAACTGTGTGGAGACGCTTGGGAATCCACCAGTGTTGTGTCCAATGCCGTCAGACGTATTGATTCTGTACTCTACTCCTTTCTTCCACTCGCCCCGAGACCCTAAAACACAAACTTGCAGCAAGTATTCGCCAGGTTCGGGGAAATAGGCTTGTAGTCTGGTCTTGCCCGACTCTAGGGACATCATTTGCACGAGGTTTCTTGGTCCGAGAGAGTTGCCGGATTCATCTTTCAAGAATCCTTTCAAGATGTGTTTGGCTGGGGAAACAAAGTACATGACGATGTTGTCAGTGTCGATGGTATAGCGACACTTCTTGTGGCTGTCCAGGCGCACTCCGCTGTTGTACAAAGCAGCCGATGGAACAGCCAGCTCCTCGAACGTTTCTTTGCTGAATGTTCTGTCAAGGAGCTGCCATTTTTCCTCGTCAGGAAAGTGGTCTGTGATGGCCCGTTCTGGTGGTACCATGAAATTATCAACGTTTGGCCCTTTGTGGAACATCATGTCGTCGCCAATATACCCCGAGCCTAAAGTACAATCACAAATGTACCACTGTCCACCGACGCGAATGACGTTCCACGCGTGCCTGCCTTGTCCATCCAAAATACTTTCCCCCACCTTGTACCCGTATCCCTTTGTAATCCCGTGGACGGTGCGCGTTGGGATGTTCGCTTCAGAGCAGAGAGCCTCGAATAAATTCGCAAACCCTTCGGAGACAGACACTCCATTTTCCAACACGCTTTCTGCATCGCACGGTAGCATATTCTCCTTGCCAAAATGGCCATTGGAGTCGAAGGATATGTACAGAGTTACCCAGCGATAGATAGCAAAGGCTTTACTTCGCTGCGCGCCTTCCCAAGGCTCGGTAAGAAAACTGCTAAGGCTTTGAATACTCGACACGGCTTTGTCCGGAGTGCTACGTACGTGCCTATCAATCGCCTTATCAATATCATGTCGAAGCTCCAGCTTTTTCTCGTAGATTCCCTTCAGATATCGCCGAATGTTGGTCTGAATAAAAACAACTGTCTGAGCAGCAATGTTCATTGATGTTTTCAAGTTGTAATTCTTGTCCGATTCGTCGAGCGGGAACACCATGTTGGATCGAGCGAATACCCCTCGTTTCGGATGGCAAATGAAATACTGTATCCCCTCGTAGCTCCCGTTATGCCCCTGGTCGATTTCTTTATCCATCTCTATCCCAATCCAATCTCCTTGACCCAGCTCCGTTGCACCTGTGAACTTGACGGTCCCGACATAGCCACGAAGATGGACACGGTCACCGATGTGAAAAGTTCTGGTTTGAGCCGGGCTTCTTAAAGTCGACGGTACTGAGTGTAAGTCACTGTCATCTAAAGGCTGCAGAAGTCTCATTTCTAAACTAGGTTGCTTCCATAGCCTTTTGTGGTTATTTTGAATAACCCTTTCCTTTGGTTTGATAGGTTTTTCTGGAGTTGTCGGGATCGCAGACGACATGGATTTTGAACCTCCACATCCCATATTCACCAGTGATAGCAAGGCCCGGAGGACTTTTCGAGAAAAAAAAAAAACAGTTAACGCAGCGAATAAATGGTATTAGTATTATTAATCTATAAAATCAGCTCGCTTTGTGGTCTTTCTTAGCGATCCAATACTCGAGACTTGTGAAAAATATAATCTCGATTCCGGACTTCAAGAGTTACAGGTTTTTAACGACCAAGAATCCAGTCGGACTTGAACTTCACACGATTCGAAGCCAGTCGAATATTCACAAGGCATTTGAAGTGAAGACTGCAGGTTGGGTTTCCATACGAGTCGTATATTTTCAGAGTTCCAAGAAAAGCAAATCTATGATGACTTGGATGGAAAAATAATCTCTCAGCGTGAAATAAGATTCCATGAACGGAAGAGACTGATCCAAAGTGCTCTTGAATTTTCTTCGTTTTTAAACGAGGATTGCTTCGCTTGTTTTCTTTCTTGTCGTTATGGAAGTCCTTCACTTCAGAAAGCTACTGAAAACATCCATAAAAAAACACCGTTGAATCGGTAGAATGAGAGTACTTTTGTTTAGAAGCGCCTACGTCATTCTCTGCTCTTTTTTTCCCCTCGTTCAAATCGAAGTCTAGATTCTATGGCTTTATTCCATCCAGAAGCACTTGGTTTAACCTCGCGGCTGAACTGTATTAAAAAAACGTCTAACTTTCAGTTCCCAAGTTCTATTTACATAATGTCCAAGCTGAGTAGCTATGATTGGTTCGAAGTTCACCTGCTGTGGACTCCGAGTGATATATTAAAACACATCCGAAAAGATGCAGAAAAAACTCAGACGATACCAAGCAATAACTAGCGCCTTTAATCATAAACAATATTCGCTTGTCGACAAAAGCTGACTTTATTTTTTCTCTCTGGATTTGCTAGAAAAGTCCTCATCCTATATTAGCAAATCTAAACAATGGCTCCAAAAATGGTAAACGATTTATAAAACATACAATGTTACAAACGCTGTTTGTCGCCTAATGAAACAATGTTTGCTAAAGAGAACCGTTCCTAAGCGACCGTTACTTAGAGGAGGGACTACACTTTCGTCATCAGTTTATCTGAAAGTTAAATAATGCAAAAAGCACGGGGTTCTTTAGCTACTTATCGCCTCGGGGGGAATTGAAGAATTTGATAAACAACTTAAAACTACATTTGACAGCCAAAAATAGCGACTGACTTCAAGGACAAAATCAAAACAGAGTCAAACATATCGGGAAATCGAAAAACATTACAATAAGAGATGAGATAGTCCTTATTATTGTATTATTATTATTATTTCTAGAAGATCTTCGTTGATACGGTAATTGGAGTAATTGTGGTGATATTCTCGCTATCGTTAGCTATTGGTAACATTAATCCACGAGGATTAGGGCCAGAACAAGAGATATGGAATCAATAACCGTGTTTTCTTTGAACAAGTTGGAGAAAACAACAAGACAAACTGAGTCAAAACAAACCACATCAAAACATGACACAACACGACACGACACCACACAGCACAACAACAACAGGCGAAAGAAGAAGTAGAAAGAAGATAAATAAAAAAGTAAATGACATACGAAGTAGAACTGAAATAACGAAAGAAAAAGAAGAAAAGATGTAGAAGAAAAGAAAACAAAATATAACTAAAATACGATAATTATTATAATCCAAATAATGTTTTCAAGCTTCTTCTATTCTTTTAGTCATTTCCTTTTCTTTTCATTTTTTCTCTTTCCCGTTTTTTGTTTTCTTTATTTCCTTCATTCTTTTCAGTTCCCAGAAGTACCGTTGTTCAGCAAGCGTACTCGATGACAAGCATCTTGTAGACTGAACTCATTAGAGCAAGTTGTAAAATTAACACCAATTAATCATTCGAAGAATGTTTGTTGTGAAACCCATGGACTGGCTCAGCCAGTAGTGAACGTAGTGTTTACAAACATTATCAACGTTGAGTGCCAACCATTTAAAAAAAAAATGGTTTGGGAGCTATTTTTCACTTTACTGGATTGTCGAATTGATTCTTGGTTAGCAAGCACTTTCAATATCCTGGTCGAGTGATCACGAACAAAGGAATTCAAAACGAGGCCCTGGGGAAACAAAGCTAGGGATAATCTTAATTCTTTTGTCTTCCCCTAGGCCTCGTTTTGAATTACTATGTTCGTGATCACTCGATCTGAATAAATTCGATTCTATACACAGTTTTCACTGATATTCAGTTGTAGCATAATTTGACACACCATGTTTTAAATTATACGACAAGTCTTAGATCTCTAAGACAAGTGTTTTGAGTGTGGAAAATTTGACGTCAGAGCTAAAGAGGTTCATTAGCTAAAACGAGTGCAATTTCGTCATCGTACGCCCACGACAGTGGAGCGAGTATCAAGTCAATCATTTAAATACCTGCTGGTATAATATTGCCTGTTCTCGTGTGCTCTCGTAGCTTGAAATCTTACCACAACCTACAAAACCGAATGAAAACATATCTTCCACGTTCATCACTATCATCATCATCATTGCCATCATCTACTCACCTACAGTTCCAGTTCGACTTGCTCTTGACAGATGTTGATGTCAAGTGTAGTTAGTAGACCTTCTGCAGTCCAACTCAAATTACAAAAATTACCCTCCCCCCCCTCCCTCCCCTCGGCGGGTTTAGGTAGAGCCGGACTGTGTAATCAGGACAAGGAAAACAGGCCAAAACATGGTAAAAATTCCATGGTTTTTATGGCTGCCATCTTGGATGATTTTACAGCTAATTTACGTCAGGCGTGACCAGTAGATCCGAGACTTCGAATGTAGTTTTCAAGACTTTCAAATCTCTGATCAAAAGTTCCGATGTTCAAAATAAAATTCAGTTAGAAATTAGGAATTTTACCCGCTGTCACGAATGATTGTGAAATATTTTCCAAAAGAACTCTGTTTCCAACCACATTTTGAAGTTTCAGCTCCAAAATATGTGTTCTTGAAGTGAAAACAACTTGTAATTCCAGACTTTCGGTGCCAAGATTTTGAATTTCAAATGAAGTCTTCAAAACTACATTCGAAGTCTTGGATCTACTGGTCACGCCTGACGTAAATTAGCTGTAACAAGACTTATAAGGAATGTTGCAAACGTTCAATATTTGAAGACAAGCTCCAGCATCGTACCTGGTCTTTGCATTAGAAGGACGTCAATTAGCATATTGAATTTTGAATAAAAAACATTTTACAAGAAAAAAAACATGAATGATATAGGTACAAAAAGCACTTCATCGAAAACGACGGTAATATCGAGCTTTTGGACTGTAGACACCCTCAGGAAATATAAAATTTTAATTCGTTTAATGTTTAATTACAATGATAGAATCCAGGGAGGTACCCATAGGATCCCTTCCCTCTCCCTCTAAATAACCCAGTTTTGACATTTTCGTAAATCAAACTGTCTGACAAACGAGATTTGTTGATTCCACATTATGAACGAGTTGGGACACCTCCAAATACCCATTCACTTCGGGCTCATTGAGGGCCATTTCACTAGAGCACGTGTCATTCCCCTGGTTATGATTTCTTTCTTTACAAACAAGAGATACGCTAATGATTCAAAAGGAGATAAAGCTTGGAATAAATTAAGGGACAAATTTTTCGTCCAAAGTGGATAGAAAAGGCTGTTCAAAACAGCTACTGAAAATTTGTTGGAAATGTAATAGTAAACAAGGGAATGACACGTTTTCTTAAAGTGCTTATAACCACTAACGCAATACTTTCAAAATTGATTATATATGGAATGAATAAATAAATGGTTGAAAAATTTCATATGATTTGAGTGGCTCATCTTGGAGATATTAGGGTCTTACAATATGCTAATAAGTGTGACGTAGTCGGTAGGAGGCATTTGATTTTTTTTTTACATCGCTTGTAAATCAAAACACTCAATACTTGGAAATAACAAATTTGCAATTGCCTTTCTGTAAAGCCTGACAAGATGATTCATACATGATGTTTTACTGCTCCAGAATGTTCTTGTATATATTAATCATGCCTCCTATGACATCACCCTTATTAGCATATCGGAAGAAAAACCCTAATATCTCCAAGATGAGCCACTCAAATCATATAAAATTTTTTAACCATTTATTTATTCTCTCCATATACAGTCAATACTGAAAGGATTGCGTTAGGGGTTATATGCACTTTAAGAGAGAAAACATAAGCCCACGGTCAAGATATCTGTTCAAAAACGCAGAGTACATCCTAAATGTGGGGAAGCTCTTTACAATCAGCATAAAAGTTTATTTGAGTTCAGGAGAATCACAATTTAGAAATCCACTCCGTCAATCTCTCCTTTGTTGTCGACTTCGTTGTACTTGACCCAGTCTCTGGCAATAGGAGCATTCAGCATCTTATCGGTTATCCCAAACGCGTCACAGAGCGCCAGAGCCTGCGGTGCCACGTCCCGACACAGGTCAGCGGCTACCCTTCCAACTTTAGCACCAGTACCTGTTGACATCAGCCCCGAGGTGGTAAAATAACCCAGATCTCGCTTGATGACTGACACTTGATAAAGATGGTGAAGCTTCTCGAGGATGTCTTGGAGACCAGGATCCGCCTTGTCGATTGCTTTGGCGAAACATTCACTAATCAGTCGCTCACCATATGCGCGAGCAGCAGCTTGGACGAGATCTTGCTCTTTGTACATCCAGGTGTCAAACCTGTTTTTCTTTCCTGCCCGCATCATTTTCATCCCCAGGTCTAAAAATAGACTATTCTCACGTGACTCCAGCAGCGAGTGAAGAGACTTCCGGTTGCTCAGGTTCACACGGTTGAACACGCGGGTTAGAAAACTCGGTAAATAGCTTGCTGCAACTTGGATCATGGATGGCTTGAGGACCAGGAGTTTTTCAGAGGCAACCTTTTGCATTAAGACTGAGTTGTCGCCCTCAGCTGTCATGGAGGAATGCGCGCCTGCAATCCCGCTGCCGAATCTGTTGCAGGAGAGGTACCCTTGGCCACCACACCTCTCACGACCAATGGAACAAGCCTCGGCTACATGCCATCCTGTCAATGCTTTGATTACACAGCACATGATAACTACCTCGGCATGTTCAGACCCATCCTCTTTCTAGAATGGAAATGTGAGCTCTACTCAATACTGACCTCCAAGAAATGCAATCCCAAGTTGATAATCATTCTCTAAAGTAGATGGTAGGCCTCGATTATTAAGCCCTGAGACAAACTCCCAGAATGGTAATGTGCATACTACTAAAATCAGACGTCCTTTGAACTGCCCTCCCCAAAAAAAACCGGCGTCATTTTTTACTATGACCAAAATCGCCGCTAAACTCGCATCTCAAATCACTGAAAAAAATCGCCAGAGTAAACGGACCTTTAGTTTATAGAAGTCTACTTTACCTGGAACGCCCATTTATCCTTGACATACTGCAGTGCAAAATCCATGGCATATGTAGCAGCAAGGAGTGGCATGAGAGCATGTTGCTGGAGCTGATACTTGAGGATTGGAGTGTCGGATTTTCCTTCTGGACCAACAGTGAGTCGTGTGGCTGAGTAGCGAATGGCAATGGCAAGGCAAGTCTTTGCAGCACCTGAAGTAATGAAGGAAGGAAGCTATTAGGATTCCTGAAAAGTATAAAGTTAATATAATAAAATGATATAATAAGCTTTTGAAGCGCTTATTCTGGTCTGTTCTAAGAGCTAAACCACTAAGTTTACAAGATGTCTTGGGTGGCATGGGTGGCGCAGCGGTGAGAGCGCTCGCCTCTCACCTCCTGGGTTCAAGCCCCGGATTGGGCAGGATCATATGTGAGTCAAGTTTGTTTGATGTGTTGTTTCTCTCCTATGTTATGGGGTTTTTCTCTGGGTTCTCTGGTTTTCCTCCATCTGTAAAAAATCAACATGTGAGTTGAGAGTTGTGTGTACAGAATATTCAAATGTAGTAAGGAGTGCGTATGGAGAAAACACAGCTCCACAAGCTTCTAGCTTTAAAGCCTACCATGTATAAATATAACAGATTTATTTTTTATTATTTCTTAACTGGTTTACGTCACATCAAAATATGAGGATATTTCTGAATTTGGCATGTCATAGTTCAAAGGCGTACTTCATAAAAAGGCGGGAATCACATGATACCCCCACCACCTCCACTTGCTACCTACCTTGAGACATACTAGCAATACAAAGCCGCCCAGAGAGCAGCTGATCCGCAACAGTAAGAAAGCGCTTCCTAATGCTGCCCTCAACTTTAGTGGTATAAGTTCCATCCTCAGTGACATCAGAGTACACATTCAGTAGATTTTCTCTGGGCACACGGACATTGTCGAAGAAGAACTTGGCATTGTCTACCCCATTCAGGCCCATCTTGTGCCCCATGTCATGGATCTGGACACCAGGAATGACCTGAAGGTTCTTGTCTCGAATGGGTACCAACACTCCATGAATACCTGCAGAAAAATGTCGAAATAAATACCACCTAACATGGGCTGTCAGCATCTCTGGGCTACCTGTGGAATATGTAGGGGAAGGAAGACTGGAAAACAGGGCTGAAAAACAATCCAGCGGTTGCTAGTAAAATCGCGGGCTCACCTTTTTCCTATTAAAAATACCTACGGTTTTGAAAAAATCTCAAAACCTTCCACAAAAGTCCAAAAGTTAAGAACATTTCTTGAAAGTTAAGAAAAAAAGGTATCTTAAT
>WUCR03038597.1:0-19860 GCA_009858155.3 Phymanthus crucifer
GGGGAAACAAAGGGATAATCCTAATATATTCTTTTGTTTCCCCTGGGCCTCGTTTTGAATTGCTTTGTTCGTAATCAATCGATCGGGATATCGAAAGTGGGCTATTATCTTGCTATTTTCGTGAGATTAAACAAATTTGAATGAGAAAGAGAATCCGCAAAGCCTTCTGGCTGTGGTAGTAAATTGACGCCATCGTGTAAATGGCCTATTCGGTTCACGTGTAACTCTCTCTTGAGAATAATAAGATTCTTTGTTCATCAGTTTTGTCCATCAAGAGGGCAAATAGACCTTTTCGGTGGCGTTACAATGTTTTCCCATTTCAAACCACGTGTCATTCCCTTGAGTATCATTTTCTTTGTCTAACGGTAGTGCACGAGAAGACACATGAATATGGATACAACTCAAACAAAGAATCATATTCTCTAGAGAATGACACGTGGTCTGAAATGGGCAAACTTTGTAACGCCACCGAAAATGTCTTCGTAGCGCAACATTGTTGTTACAATTTCCAGATTAAATGTTACTCGTATCATCACCCAAATTTTTGTTTCCCGACTTTGTCGCACAAAGTAGAAGCTCCTTCTACTCTCTGCAACAAAGAAAATGTCCTGCGCGCGAAGTGGAAACCAGGCTCTACAGTTTGTATATCTATTTTCGAGCAAGGGCAACGCAACGAAATTTACACCACAGGAATCCCGCATGGAATAAAACATAGCGTCGAGAAAATAAGCGAGGTCATATTCATAGAAGTTCAAGTGCCGGAGCCGGGCTCCCTATGACAACCCCATCTGTTCTATTCGCTTGTTAGGGGCCGCTATACGCTTGTTAGGTTTTACCATATATGGAATACGTACGACAACCCCATCTAGCTGTATCGTATGCGTGACAGCACAGGTAACCCATAAAGAGCAATGCCAAAAGAAAGAGAGGCATATGTCGTACGACTTCCATATATGGATGTACATATACACGGCTCTTATGTACCTAAAGGAGAGGAAAGGATTTAGAAAAATTTCAAAGACTCAAATCTTCCTCAATTAGAAGTGAAAAAGAAATTTATAATTTATAAAGATTCGAACCCAGAACTATTGATTGCATAACCCTATCATTTACCCTAAATCTAACCGTTAGACCATGAAGTGATTTCGCTTGAACGAACCTAATATGTTTTTCGTTTTTATAGGATGAAGCATATTAATAACCCTGTATATGTACATGCAATTGCATGCATAATTTATTGCCTTCTATGTGTACATTAGAGCCGTGTATATGTACATCCATATATGGAAATCGTACGACAACCTCTACTCAAAAGAAAACAAACTTTAATCGGCCATCAATTTGCAGTCTTTATAATCCATGCTAGAATCCATGCTATGATAAGGACTAGACCTATTCTTTAAAATTTTATATTTGAAAGAGCAAGTTTCGAAAGCCGGGTTCCCTGTGTCTAAACAAGGCATTGCTATAAATGTATGGTAATCTACAACTGATGTCACGTCATCATGCTGTGCTCCTTGGATCGTGTCGTTCTCGCCCAAAATCAACGCCATCTTACTTTATTGGACATTGAAACTATTTGTGAGGATTAAAACAACATCGAAGGTAAGCCAAATCCTATGGAATTGTTTTCGACGTCCATGTATAGAAACTTTTTGTGAGTAATGGAAAAGATATTGTCTCGAACTCGCCCTTGTCGAAGTTGAATAATCTTAGGAACACCCTCTATATTTCCTTCACAAACATGTGCTTCTTACCAAACATACACGAGAAAATGAAGACACACGACCGCTCAGCCCCCGAGTTTATAGCTCATTGAAGATTTAAAGCAAATTCAGATCAATCGATCGTGATTTTAGACGAATTTACACGAGCCCGTCGTAAGTTTTGTAATACCAACTTCGTCGTTCCCGAGTTGGGCTGTAGGAATCGGCGTTGAATTTTCAAATTCTTCTATTTACGAAGTCATTTTCATCAGATCTTGACCTTTAATTTCTAGATGTAAACATAATACTTCATCTGTCGTCAACCTTTTCGATGTTTCAACGAAAATGATACGATTCAGGCCTAGATATGATTCAACCAAGCCTTTATTAATATTCATTGTTTAGGCCGAACACAACAGAAATCATGAACCAGAGACTGCATGCGGCTCTGATAAAGAACTCTATCATTTGCATAAACTTTACCTCTGATTTTCTCAGGCAGATTAACTTTTATTCACCGCTCACACTGCCCACAATATTTAGCGTATTTTAGCGGGGGAGGGGAGGGGGGTAGCTGTTCAAAAAGTTGTACCACTCCGTCAATGCAAGTGTACAGTATATCTGTTTTGATTACTAGAATACTAAATATCACTTCATTCTAAGTTAGTTTTGGGAGTTTATAACATCGAGGTTATAACATGTATTGACCTACAAAGAAATGTTAAAAGTTTTCTTACAATTTCTTGAAGATTTTATCTCTTTCTACTTCTAGTTGTTTCATTTTGTATTTGGATATCAGATGAGGTATTTTCAATATTTTCTGATCAACTTTTCATCACGATAAGAGCAGTTTTGTCCTCTAAAATCACATTATGGGGATGTGATAGAAGAGAATTACTAAAATTTCTTAAATATCTGAGCGAGTTACCCCGGGAGTTCCCTAACCCTAACCCTAACCTCACATTTATCACAATAAAATCTTGCATTGTCATTAATAAATGCTGTTAGTATAGACGTGTAAATGAAATACACATGGAAGGATACAATTCTGTTTTATTTTTGGTAGTGACGAGCTTAGGAATGCAAGCATAATCATGTAAATATTTGATGACTTGATCTGATACAATAGTGGTAAACCAGCCGTGAAAACAGACTAGGGCAAATTCACTGAGTACAGTTGAAAAAAATGTGTCGTGGTGGATAATTTCATCACCTTAGGTGTGAAAGATAGAAGCTGACGTTTCGGACGTTAGTCCTTTGTCGGAGTCAACAGTTGAAAAAAAAAATCGAGGATGAACTGTGGCGGATTTGGGGGGGGGTTCATTGGGTGCAAAATAAACCCACCCCCACCCCCAACGTTCGGCACCTTTGATTTTTTGAAATATACAAGAGAACGCTTTGTCATGGTTGTACTGAGACTTCACAAAAATGCACCCCCTATCCATTCCTGGATCCGCCAGTGATGAATTGTTTTATTACGCTCCCCGTGTTTGTTTTACGCCCCTCCAAAGCAGGGTTTTGAGTGGAGAGACGGAACCGCCATTTTACGTGGTCAACATGAAAAATCAAACACAGAACCTCCGCAGACCAAGAGGAACGCAGGCTCTGATGAAAAACGATCCAGCGGTTGCTAGTAAAATCGCGGGCTCAACTTTTCCTATGAAAAATGCCTGTGGTTTTGGAAAAATCTCAAAAACTTCCACTAAAGTCCAAAAGTTAAGCTCATTTCTTGAAAGTTAAGAAAACAAGGTATCTTAATCTGTTAACCAATGCTAAAGGCTTCTTTTTACGATGTGTAGCATTTTTCTTAAGCTTGTAGCAAAACGCTTTTCTCTGAAAACCTCGACCTATTTTCGTGTTTCTTGAGATGTTTTCGAGCAGCCATGTTTGTTTTCTAAGGAAATTTGGCGCATGCGCATACGTTTTTCAGCCCTGTTCGTGCACGTGCTTGCACGTGCTTGTTATGTAAGAAGCACAGGAAGCCCAACTTCATGGTATGATTCTCAAGGCTAAAGGTAATTTAGCTTTTTCCATCATAGTAAACAGATACGAAGGAGAAATAATGCAAGAACATTACATGACATGGAACACTCGAAGCCAAATAGTTTAGTTACGGTTAAGAGATTTTTAAAATATGATATAAAGACGAAACTCCTAGAGTTGGGCTACCTGTGGAAAGGGGTCGTGGTTATCTACGCGAGCAAACATCCAGTAGACATTTGCACCTTTACCAGTACTGTAGGAGGGTTTTGGTGGATGTTATGAGAACAAGGAGACGTGAAAATTCAACATGTTAGCTCGAAGGTTATCGAGAATTTCATTGTCAGCCTTAGTGAGTCGAAGCAGAGTGGTTATACGGTGTTCTAGTGCAACTACTGCTACAGGTATGGGCGCCATTTTGTGCTCTTGCTTCCATGCATGTCTTGCTTGTCTTGTTGTTTGTTGTGAGAAAAAGTGAACTTTGGACCTTAAATTTGGCTCATACCTTTAGAACAATATCAAATATATATCCTTTAAGCGATTAATAATTGAAATATCTTGAAATACTTATGTAAGTACAACAAATCTTATAATATGGCACCAAGTAAAAGACAGCCAGCGAAACGTTTCAAAATATAAACTCAATTTGGTCAACCTTTATGTCAACACTCTTCAAATTTAGAAGTTTAAAACAAATATTGGTTAAGTGATTCTTCCGTTTATAAGTTTACTCGCAGGATACAGAAATTTGAAATTTCAAACCATTAACTTGTGGTCCAGAAATAACAACATGACATGGGGTCCCTGTGGTACGACTATTTTCATTTTCTTTATTTTGTACTTTTCTGTACAGATTCAGCCCCCAATAATAATGTGGAGGAAAGGAGGCCTTTGTATCTGGATCAGCTGGCCACAACACCCATGGTAACTAAAGTTTTTTTGTATTTATGTACTCTGCACTTTCAGAGTACCTGGTACATGGTTGTAAATGTAAAGTAGCGGCAATCCAATAACATTTACTACTTTTCTAAGGCCTAGAACAAACGTTGAACTTTCCATGCACTGAAGCTAATTACATCAAAGAATTCCGACTCAGTATCCATTGTCTTTAATGAGTTCGGAGCATGAGTAATATGACATTTGCCGTAGGACTAAATGAGCCATTCACCCCAGTGCCCCTGATCCCCAGCTCTGCATTCCCTTATATAAAATTCAAAAAAAAGACTTGCCAACTGAAAAATGATGCCATTGTGGTGCAACATGGTGATGAAGGAAATTGACGACAACAACCGCCATACACAGGGAACCCAATGATTCACACTAACCACCATTTTCCGCTTCTCATTTTAATTATTACATTAATCAACAATAGATTAAATTAAACTTAAATCTAAACAAATCATTTGTTTTGCAGCATAAATTATTATTTGTTTGCATATAATGGTATTTAACTAAATCAAGATTATTATCTGTATTAGGACCCTCGTGTGATTGATGCAATGATGCCATACACGGTGTCTTATTATGGTAATCCTCATTCCCGTACACATGCTTATGGATGGGAAAGTGAGCAGGCAGTGGAGGATGCAAGGAAGGTATGCATAGGACATAGCATGAGAATAAAATCATGGAGAGTACAACTCATATGTTTGCATTTTCAGGTTCTGCAACAAGAAAAGGTCTTTATGACTCATTATCTTTATGACTTATTAGATAGCTGCTTCTTAAGTTGTCAAACCTCTTGGTAGCACAGATCTTTGCTGTAAGCTTAAGGCAACATGAAATATGTTGAGCTCTTGTACATACGGCTAATAATATAAGCAGCTAACTGATGCAGTGTTTTTTACCCATACTCACTACATGCTAGTCACATAGCTGCGTAGCCAGTCAGCAACAATGTTTTGTCAAAAGACTACTTTCACTTGTCCCTTTCACCATAACTTTCTTTGCTACCTGCTGTTCATGACAGGGAGATGACCCCTGCAATACACTGCCTTCGGAAAGGCTCTGAATGAGTTGTTTGATTAAAAATTGTGTATTACCCAATTATTGTCCTGTCGCAATGGGTTTCTGTGTGACACCACCAGCAATGAAATACTACTGTTCAATATCACATTGATATGAATGTGATTGTTTTCAATAAATAATTATCTTGTCATTTTTAGAAAGTTGCAGATTTGTTGGGAGCTGATCCAAAAGAAATAATCTTTACAAGTGGAGCAACAGAATCCAACAATATAGCTATCAAGGTAAATCGATTATGGTATCATCACAGTCCCACTGCTATCATCAGCCCCATTAATGTTATCATTACCTTGACCATCCCTCCAAAATTCACAATTTTTTGTTAAAGTTTTTGTTGGTTGAGTGCTTAAGTTTTATTTCTGCATTTATATAGATACTAAAACCAAGGTTTGTCATACATATAGGGTACTAAAACATAATAGCCAAGCACACAAATGACATCATGACTCAGATAAACAAACCAACAAGCTCACATTTTTTAAAGTCCAATTTCGATACTTTGTTTTCCTATTTATACTTTTTTATGTCAAAAAGTACATTTTCATTAAAAAATGTTTTTTTGTTGTGCTCTATCCGTGAAGATCACAAATCATTATTGTTTGTCTGAATGATGCATCTATTATAATGCCCATTTTTAGAGATAGTGCACAGTGATATTGTGATCCTTCTCCTTATTATGAATACCTAAGTCTCCTACTCATTGTTTCGTGATTTATTGATGTTTAGGGAGTTGGGAGATTTTACAAGAAGAAAAAGAAGCATGTCATAACAACACAAACTGTAAGTTCTGTAATGATTGAAAGAAAATCTTGTGGAGGGAGGTAAACCAGAGATGCTATCTGACCTCAAAGTACATGAAAAACCAACAAGCATCCCTAGCACCATTGACCTTCATCACATTGCATCTTTTGTATTTTCTGTTGTTGAACACCTGTATGATAGAAACTATTTTTCCAGCCAACATGCAAAATCTGATGCCAAACACTGGGCCTATAATACCACCAGAAATATAAAGTACCAGTACCTATTATTACTGTTATACTGTTATTATCACCTTTTGATCCCCCAACCTAACCTCCAGCCCTTCCTTGCGACCTTGGATGCCTTGATACTAGGGAATCCACCAAAGTGCGGAATCGTTGTTAAAATTCATATAATGGCCCCACCCACAAACACAATGGTTTTGCCTGCATTCCTTTCTCCACAGGGTGTTACACTTTTGATACTTTTCTTCTCAGCCAACAAGCAAAAGTATGCTGACACATGGAGAAAAGAATGCAGACAAAAACTTTGATATTTGTGGGTGGGGCCATCATATGAATTTAACAATGATTCCATACTTCAGTGGATTCCATAGTAGAGAGATTTTATAGAAATCATCAGTTATCACTGCTACCAGTATGTCAATTCAATGAAGGATATACTGGTAATTTGTATTTTCAGGACCATAAGTGTGTTCTTGATTCCTGCCGCAGCCTTGAAGGAGAAGGCTTTGATGTGACATATCTGAGAGTTAAGGAGAATGGGCTCATAGACTTGGGGGTGTGTATATCTCTTTCTTGTTCAAATTTGTAACTTAACCAATGCCTTAACTCTTCACTATCTATTGTTTAGGAACTTGAGGAATCTATTCGCCCAGACACTTCCTTAGTGTCTGTCATGACAGTCAATAATGAGATTGGTGTCATCCAGCCAATTAAGGAAATAGGTGTGTACAGTATGGACCACTAAATGAAAGAACCATTAACTACAGTATACTAGTACAAACCTTTTCTGAATTCAACAAACACCTATGAAACGATTTACTGCAGATGCATTAATTGCACAGGGTTAGCCTTGATTGTCTGTAAAATATTTATAAATACCAATGAGAAAGCAATAAGTGTTGCCCTTGATTAATGCAAACTACTTTGAATTTCCACAAGCTGTTCTGGAAATAGACCTCTTTATCTTGGTTGTTTGTTGTGCCCATTTCAGACCATGTGATGGTACTCTTTGGAGTTGATTCTTTCATGTCTAAATATTTGAACAAAAGAACAGTTCTCAAGGGAATGACATGTGATCTGAAATAGGCAATTTGCATACGAAGGTAAAGCGATCTATTACCAGTATGAATATCTAGCGTTGTCTTGTAGGTTGGTATGATATACGTACATTGTAATACTAGATTAAGAATATGGTTGAAGAATACAGTATTATGTAAATTATGAATATGTTACATGCGGTCGAGGCTCACCCATAGAACTGTGTCTGCTATGTATGGCAGTGGCCATTTTGAAACTGCAGTATTGAACCTGTAGTAGTGCTCTCAGCTTTAGTAGTGCTCCACTGTTTCTGACTAGTAAAATTGCTTTGGGCTGGCAAAATATGAAATCAGCTAGCCAATGGATAGGGCTGGGAACAGTTCAGTCACTGATGAAAACAGTTAAGGTTGAACACTACTAATGATATCTTCTGGCAAGTAATTTATCAGCTCTTATGACCCCAGGGCTAGTGGGTGGGAAAATACCCACGTTTGTGCTAGAGATGATGTGTCTTGGATACAGGCATTTCCCAATGCTTGTGCACTAAGGGCTTGATGTCAATTGATTGATCTACCCTGTGATAATGTATTTTCTCAGGTGACATATGTCACAAGAACAAAGTGTTTTTTCATACTGATGCTGCACAGGTAAGCTTCTAGGCATTAAAGTTGCACTTGTTACATTAAAAAATTTGAATTCCATGAGTTTTTTTGCATAATAAAATATTATGGATAAATTTCAACCATGAATGGAACCCTGTTTTATATTTCTTTAGTGGTGCCATGCTCTTGACCAACAAGAAAATGAGTTTGACTTAACAATATGTTCTGTTTTTTTAGGCTGTGGGCAAGATTCCTCTTGATGTGAATGCTATGAATATTGACTTATTATCAGTTAGTGGACACAAGATATATGGCCCTAAAGGTACTCACTGTTTAAACTAAATCCTGTCTGCTTGCTCTGCTGTCAGTTTTTCCTTCAGTAGCACTTCCTTTCATCATATTATTGAGTAGTAAATCCATAGATTTCATTGTTTATCTTTTGAACTGCCATCCTTGGGATACCAGGGGTAATATTCTGGTATTGAGGAATGAGCGACAGAATTTTACCCCTGGGTTCCTGAGGATGTTGAATTGCTTGTCTCAATTACAAACTTTACAATACAACTAAGGAATATCTTGCTCGCTGATTGGTTGTTTTTTATCATCCACACTACTTTGACAATGTGATGATGCAATTTATTGTCAATAACAGGACAGACACAAAAATCTGCTGTCAATTTGTTAATGGGTGTTTGGATGCACTGCAACCAAACTCTCTCCTACCCAAAGTTCTACATAGCTCTTTGAGTGTTATGATAATAAACTGTCTGTACTTATATTTGAAGGTATTGGTGCACTGTATGTCAGACGTAGACCACGTGTCCGTGTAGAACCCATTCAAAGTGGAGGAGGACAAGAAAGGTTTGAATTCCTTAATACATTTAACTATCTGCAAGTCAAGCTAACCAACTACCGGTAGCGATTGATTGATACTTTGTATTATTTATATTTATTTAACCATCCTTTCATTGTTTCATTCATTAGCTAACTTACTAGCTCATTATTCATTAACTCTATATTATCCATTCTCTTGTTTATTCATTTCCTTTTTTCTATTCAACAGAGGAATGAGAAGTGGTACTCTTCCTCATGTGCTGTGTGTTGGCTTGGGTGCTGCTTGTGAAGTAGCTCAAAAGGAGATGGAGGTGAGGGATTATGGTGCGGGTTACAGTCATACCAGTCGATCGTTTCCAATGCAAACACCAACCTTGCAATTTGATCAGGCAATGTTCCAGTTTCCAGTGGAACTTGAAATTTTTCAAGTTGTAATTTGAAAATTTGAAGTTGGTATTTTACATTGCCATCCAGTCAACAATTTAGCTTGGAAATGACCCCTATAAGGAAAAGAATAACTTCAGATCCAAATTATTTTCTTTTTAGGGGCCATTTATCCGAGCTAAATTATTGGTTAGATGGCAATTTAAAATTTTCAAGTACCAACTTTGGTAATGCAACAAAAGGGCCTGGGGTATTATTGCAGAAATATAACCTACAGTGCAGTTTGAGAAACGTGTTCTCAGGAAATATTGCAGCTGCAAGCAGAGCTAAAAGCAGAATTTGTTATCTTCTTTTGGCAATAATTTGTATTTCTGTTGCATCATTTATACACTTGCATCATGATGCCATTGCAAGGAGAATTGTAGAGGAAAGTTTTCCACGAGAATGTTGAAATAACTGCTTTATTCTCTGTAATAAAATCACATCAACAATCGGTTAGTACAAATCTGAAGGTTGTGGGTTCGAATCCCAGCGAGGTCAGAAATTAATTTTTGCGATATTTCCAAGGGCTTTGGCCCGGAAAGTAAATCCTTGTTTCCTAAGCACTACACTTTATCTATCATTTCTCACATTAACAATGTTGATTCTTTCTTATCATTAGTATGACCACAAGCGCATCACAGCCCTGGGACAGCATCTAGTTGATGGTATAACGTCAAGGTTAACACATGTGATCAGGAATGGTGATCCAGACCATACATACATGGGTTGTGTTAACCTGTCGTTTGCCTGTGTTGAGGGGGAAAGCTTGTTGATGGCCTTAAAGGATGTCGCACTCTCTTCAGGAAGGTAATTTAACTCTGATACAAGAATTCTTCATTCCTTCTCAGGAATTGCTTGAATTTTTAGTATATTTCATAACACTTAAATCCATATATGGACTCCTTCGACAAGCAATTTAGCATTAATATGTTGTGTTAAAATATGTTCAAAACCAATTCAATCACACCTCAATAGTTCTCTTTTCCTTCACATGCAAATTGCCCATTTCAGACCACATGTCATTCCCTTGAGAAATGTTCTTTTGTTCAAATATTTACACATGAAAAAATCAACTCCCAAGAGTACCTTCACATGGTCTGAAATGGGCACACAACAATGAAGGGAAAGAGGTCTGTGTTATTTGACTATTACACTTGCAACAACTAAATAAACCAATAGTTAGTCACTGCCAACCACTTAAAGTACCACTTGTACTACCACTTATCACATCTCACGGCATGCATCTGTGAAGGGTAGACATTGCCCTGCCTGATCAATCCTCTCTATGCAACCATTCCTTCTTTATTTAGTGTTACTGTTTTTCTGTTTCACAGTGCCTGCACATCCGCTTCTCTGGAACCATCTTATGTCTTGAGAGCTATTGGAGCCGATGAAGATCTGGCTCACTCATCCATAAGGTTTGTCTTACTGTCTTTTACAACGCGAAGTGCACTACCGTTGCTGGCAGACAAAGATTTTTGATGAATTTTTGACACTTTTCTGGCACATTTTTGAAAGTGCCGCATACATCGAAGTGTGTATCCACAAGCCCGTCTCGTAAAGTTGTTGCGTTTTCTAACGCTAAAAAGTATTGTATGCGGCTCCTTTGAAAAAAATGTCAAAGAAGTGCCAAAAATTCATCAAAAATCTTTGTCTGCCGGCAACGGTAGCACGCTTCGCGCTGTAACTGTCATTGTTCACATCATCTAACAAATCTAAAATAATATGGATGGAACAAGGTCTAATAGAGTATCTTGGTACTACCTATAATGTAACAGGTTTGGAATTGGACGATTTACGACCATGGAAGAAGTAGATTACACCATTGAAAGGATTGTATACCATGTACAGCGATTACGTGAAATGAGGTAATTGATAGCAGCAACATTCTCTCTGTCTCTAGACTTTTATCTTTGTGATTGCCGTTTCTCGGTTATTTTTCCATTTTTCCTCGATTCCTTCATCCCTCTCTTTCCTTTCATCTCCTCTTTCCTTCCACTCCCTTCCCATCCAATTCATTCCTTTTTCCTCTTTTCTCCATGTCTTTCACCCCCCGCCAACTTTTCTTCGCTTCAATTTCATCTGATTTTCTCATCTTTGTTTTTATTTTTTGTATTATCATTATTCCTAGTCCTCTATGGGAAATGGTTCAAGATGGCATAGACTTGAAGTCAATCCAGTGGACCCAGCACTAAGCCGTGATCAATTGGGTAATGAACAAACCAACCAGCTGTGCAATATACTCTATAATACAGGAGATACTTGATAATCGCTTATATTTATTGGTTCGAAATGAAGCAAATTACCGATACATTCAAAATGCTTAAACTTGCAGTATAGTTAGTGTGGGGATGTGGGACCTTTGCTGTTTGTTTTTCTTTAGCTCATGATTTGTTTTGTTTTACTTTGTTGTGTTGTCTTGGTCTTTGTATTTTGTTGTTTGGATTCTATGTAAGAGGTTTTTTGTTTGAGTTTTTTAAAATTCGTTTTTATGATTAACACCGTTAGGCTTCCTTCTTCTCCAAATTGTAATTTTAAGAAGGAAGCAACGCTAAATAAATACAACATGCAGATAATAAGCGCTGCGTGTCGTAGCCTCTCTGATACACTTTGTTGTAATTTCCATACAATCAAGTATTGCGATAGCTCCACAAAAAATTTGCTTTCCCATCAAACCAGTCGGGAAATGCGGAAAGATTGTGGATGAGAGAAGGGTTTACTGCGTGGGAAGGGTGGGGAGCGTTATAACGGGGCTTCTTATGGCAGTTTTAAAGGTTTTGGGTTAGATCATTCACACACTTGCCGAAGCGCGCAGTTTACTTTTCAGCTTTCTTGTGCATGTGTGTCATAGCTTTTTTCCTTCATTATCAGTGCTATATGGAGTGCGCAGTTTAATGTCGTTAATCCTTCATCGTAAGTGAGGGTGCGCAATCCTTTTCTAATTATCAGAACATACTCACACGGGCTCTGCGATGCCACCTTCCCTATAACACTGTCATGGATCCTTCATTGTAATATGAGGGTGCGCTATCCATTTATCAATATCATAGTCACACGCAATGCCACCTTCCCTGTAACACAGTCATGGATCCTTCATTGTAATATCAGGGTGCGCTATCCATTTCTTATCACCAGTGCATACTCACACGGGCTCTGCGATGACACCTTCCCCGTAACACTGTCATGGATCCTTCATTGTAATATTGCACAATTCACGGTTCTTACTGCCCGAGCACCTCGAATTTTTCGTAATTTTCCAATAATTTTTAGTCAAGGCTGCGTTCATGATTCTTATCAGAATGTACACTCATTCATAATCACAAGTTTATTACAAATCATCATGTAAAAATATATACAGCCATTATAAATGAATTTGACTTGATATACATCTTTGATAACTCCGGTCAACTAAAAGACAATCCAAAGCTAAGACCAAATTGATACAAGTCAGCTCTGAGATCAAGTCTAATCCATGCGTTCGACCTCTTTGGTTGACAAACTAACATGCGGCTGAAGTAATGGCACCTGAAATCTCACCACATTGCATTGCGGTACCGATTCGACAAAGGTTTTTCCTCCGCCTGGGAATGTTTGATATATGGTTATACAGGGGTACACTTCTTGTTTTGACTACATTCTAAATTCGGTTTTGCAAGTTTCCGTTACCAAATTGCGGCTTAGCAAATATTATTACTGGTATCGTGTCTTGGTATGCCCACCATTGTAAGAAGAATCTCATTTTTATTTCATTCTTTTCGGCATGGTTGTATCCAAAAATCCAATACTTTGTGACTCCATCGTCTCGAATCAAATAAGTTGTTTTACCTTGGACATTTTATCCATCAGATTTTTCTTGACTCGCTGATGACGAGATAACCAAACTGCGAAGAATGCGAATCTAATTGCCAGGGCCCTTATTTGTTTCTGCGCATGCTTGAAGAGATGGCCAAAGAATATTGGCGGAGTAGAAGAATGGTCTGTCCACCCATAGTTACTAGAGGGAGATGGTTAGGAAACCTATTGTTATGGCTCTTTGTTCGCTTTTGAGGTTGAACCGGTCTTGACCGTGCACAAATTTTGATTTTATACCGAGGTAAGATAAGGAAGGTCATTTCTGACCAATAGTATGTCAGGGGCGGTGACGGTTAAGGGTTTAAATGTGGGCACATGATTTACCCTCGGCCTCTCTTATCTGGCCTTCTTGGTGGATAGTATGTCGACTTATAGACAAACTCGTATTCTAGTTCTGGGGCACTCATTTGTTAGGCGCCTAAAGCAGTTTAACTTTGTCCATGGGATTATCTTAAGGAATATTCCAATATCTATGATAAATCTTTAGGCATTTCGGACCAGCAGCCAGAAGAAAGATTTTGGTCTGTTCACTCAGGCATGGTCAGCAAGGGTAAACCATTGACAAAACAAAAGATTGTGCATGGTCACGCTTGGAAAAAGTGAACAAAGACATACAACAAAAGGGTTTCCTAACCATCCCCCTCGAGTAACTATGGTCCACCAAAGCACATTTGGCGCACACTCCATTTTCTTACAATAGTCCTAATCCGCTGCGTGACAATGTTTTCCCATTTCAGACCACTTGTGACCTAGAGAATATGATTCTTTGTTTGAGGTGTATCCATATTCAAATATCTCGTGCACATCCGTTGGACAAAGAAATGATACTCTAGTGAATGACACGTGGTCTGAAATGGGAAAACATTGTCACGCAGCGGATTAGATCTATTGTCGTAGGATCTTAAACCATCGTTTAAAAATCTGCGAGAAGTGAGTCTGTAAAGTTCAATAACTATGAATTAATATACAATTATTGGCGAATCATGTCTTTATACATCTGTTTCTGCGTACGCACGTAAGATATTTACGTCAAACTTGATTCGGTGTTCACAACAAAGACGACAGTTGTGATCGGTTAATTGTGCGACGAAAGGACATTCGAACCTGCAAAAAAATGGGAAAAAATTTCACTCAAAAGAAAAAACATTTGTTGGACTCCCTTTTGAGAAATTTTAATGAAATAGGAACTAGGACCCAGGGCCTTGACACTTACTGCGCATGCCTATTTGCGGGTTGAAGAGGGAAACTGAGACAATTGAAAGAAAGATCAGAAGAAACAAGAAAGATGAGAGATGCTTACCTCTTTATTTGAGGCGTAATTGAATGTAAAGATGAATACTCCCTGGAAATAGAATACAGAAGAAGAGGCCTTTTATTAGTACCCATAGCTCCCGTGCGCCACTCAAACCGAGGAAATCTGGGCACGAAAATGGTAAACTGGACGCCCGACGCCCCTGAAGGTTGCCAGAAGACATTGAGCTAGCTAAAGCTCCGAAGAAAATCAAGAAATTGGTTTCTACCACAGAAAATGGTGTTTTCTTACTCTACTAACCTGGAGAGAATTGAAAATTGCGAATAGATATTGGAAGACGATGGTGTCTGAGTTAACACTTATGATGCCGAAGACCCAAGTCAGACCCAGCAGTGGAAGAAGGATCGCCACTCCCTTGATTGCTAACCTGAAGGGATCAAGGACAGCAAATGAGATGACATCCTTGCGCTATACCTCTGTCTGTCTGTCTGTCTGTCTGTCTGTCTGTCTGTCTGTCTGTCTGTCTGTCTGTCTGTCTGTCTTCTTTTTTCCCTTCCTCCCCCACTTCTTCCTTTCTTTCACTCCTTCCCTTTCTTCCTTCTTTCCTTTTTTACCACTTCCATTTTGCACCATCTTACTATTTTATTTACCTTATTTTGCCATATTTTTCTGTCCTCAGTGGATCAGACTGAAGGCTTACCATTACCATTAATACTCTGATCAGAATAACAAAATTCGCCTGAAAATCAATGTTTTAGTTAATCAATATAAACATATTCACCTGATAAAAATATTTAGGAGAGTTGCTAAATATTCGTAGGATAGCAGATATTACAGTTGAGCCCGCAATGACATATTGTGTTGGAATCATCCAAGTGAGGCGTTTGGGTCGATACGATGTTGTTGTTTCATTTAACCTCATTTGCATGCATCTACAATATTTGCCATTATTAGCAAGCTTCTTTATAAATACCTTGTCTTAATGTTCGACTCTGTTCAGTTCTTTTGTTTAAGCGTGCTTAATTTACAGCTAATTTACGTCATGCATGACCAGTAGATCCGAGACTTCAAATGTAGCTTTCAAGACTTCACAATTACATTTCCAATCTCCGTTCAAAAGTTCCGATGTTCCAACAAAAATTCAGTTAAAAATTAGGATTTTTAACCGCTGTCGCAAATATTTGTGACATATTTTCCAAAAGAACTCTGTTTCCATGTATACACACCTAAATACACAGCTAAAGGAATACAGAGTGTGCGCGTGTTCTGAGCATAGTTGTAAAACACACGCTAATAGGGAGTTAAAGCGAAGTTTATTGGAGTACTTCTCGAGCATTTTGTCGATTCCCAACTGCAGCGCAGTGGATATGTCGTTATTTTTGATACGATTGACGAAATAGCAAGTGCGCGCATGTGCTAAATACTCTCTAATAACACATGTGTAGCTGACCAATCAAAACGCGAGATTCGCTGTAATTGTCTTTTAATTGTCGTATATCCTTTGTTAACGTTCAGCTAGTTTATGCACTAGTCAAATGAAACCCCCACTCCCATGGTCCCGGGGCAGGGTGGGGACTTTGACTTGAACCCTAGTCAAATACTGTCAAAACCCCCACCCCCTGGGGCAGATAGTTCAATCAAATGCCCCTACCCCTGGGTCTGTGATTTATTTACCAACATCATTAACATGAAAATTTAAGTGCAAAAATGCCCCAGGTGGGGACAAGAACCGGAGTCAATTCCGATCAAATGCACCACCTCCAGGGGACAAACTTTTGTTCAAAAGTGGATAAATCTCCCACCTATCCCCCACCCTGCCCCGGGACCATGGGGGTGGGGTTTCATTTAACTAGTGTATTAGTCTAAGGGTTATCAATATTTCACTTACCAACAAGACGACAATTACAGGAGTGATGAATGCCCATCGAAATCCTTTCTCCAGTGAAAGCCAACATCTAATAAAATGTCCGAAATAAAGACATTAGGTTTAACTTTTGTCACGTTTGTGATGCACACTCTTCAGTGACCCGCTACCATCCCCTGTGTCATCAAATACTATCCTTATTTGTATGGATGATAACGCAGTGTTTGAGTAACGTATGGAAAGGTGCTAATAGACGTAAGTGTCATGTAGTAGCCGAATTCTTACCCTCTTCTTGTGCCATATCCATCTCGGTTAGCGGCAAACGCAATGCCAACGATCACAAACGGAAAACCTGTGAGAAATATTTACAAGAATCAATACACCTATTTCAAAACACGTCGGGGAGAACAAAAGATTGTACAGCCGTAATGAACTGTGGCTACATTTAGTATGCAAAATTTCACTAGTTGCGTTGCCCATTCTTATGCTTGCGTCGCTAGTGAAATTTTGCATACTAAATGGTACCCACAGTTCATTTCGGTCGTGCAACCTCCGTTCTCCCCGATGTTTTTTTTAAATAGGTGTATACACTCGAGGATTGCACTATGAGATTTGATAGGTTGTTCCAGGGTATACTGGGTTACACATAAGAAGACTTAGAAGGCATTACCCCATGCGAACAGGAAGTAGAGTTTTTCTTTGACGTTCCGCACTTGATAGGCGATAACCACTTTCTGGTACAAGTGAATCCCCTCAACCAACATCCACATGAATGCCGCTGTGTAGAAGTAATGCAGGAGCATTGCAATCACCATGCAAGCAGTCTAATAACCAAAGAAAAACAAATAGTTTTGTTTTATAGTATAGCTGTAAGGTCACGTGCATCATAGGACCCTGGATAAGAGATGGGCGTGGCAGCTTTTGGGTAACTATAGAGAAACGAGGAGGGTTGGGTCTTAATTCATACTAGTGAATAAACTTGGAGCCAATGTTTTTCCTTGATGTCAATAGCAAGGATTTGTAGAGAAGGCTAGCTGGGGGAAAGCGTGGTATAAATGAGGGCTTCTTCGTCTTTCCAACTCTCAATAGCTTGAAGTAGTGCATAGGTCTAGTTGAGGAGGGAGTTGTTCAAGGCTTAATATTGGTAATAAAACAGAATAATGAAGGCGAGTCTGTAAGTGAATAGTCGTATTGGTCGCCCTACCTTATTTTTAATAGCAGCAATCCCAGCCAGGAACAAAGCTTGGGACATAGCCAACGCGGTGCATAAATGTAGGTGAACCATAAATCGTGTTTCTTGCAGCCTAGAGTAAAAATACAATCGATATCACCTTTTGCGCTACTCAATGTTTACCAACAAAAGCATTGTGATGATAATATGCCAACCAAGATCACAAAGCCTTTTCACAGCTCCTTTATTTTACTAACCAATGGATTTCTGGTTGGCATATAAATAACAAAGACTTTCGTCACACTGAGTATCGCTATAAGTATGATGACGATGACTGCTCGTCTGCGCAAGTGCGAGCTCTATACTAAAAATTTAGGTTGAAGTAAAGCGTACGCAATTAGAAAAGTGTGCGAAATAGAACCAAATGCTGTTAAATTATATATTGTCTTCTATCGTGATTAGCGAAATTTAGTACTAAATAGTACAACGCAAGGTACATATTTAGTGTTTGTATATAAAAGAACATCTATTTATTGTCGTGACCCGAATTAAAACCAGTTTATTGGTGCAAGTAAGTGGTTAGGGCTCTATATGAAGGCAGGTGTCCAGTGACAGCCATTTCTTTACCCTATAGGAACCATTAGAGTTGTTGTCGAGAGGAATCGCGTAGGATTTGACTAGGTGATTTACCTACCGCATAATTGGTATGCTTATCGTAGTGAGAAGCAAACACAGTAGTGATAATGAACAGCCAACGTATGTGATAGCTGAAAGGGCGAACTCGTGTTCAGGAGGGATCTGGGGACAGAAAGAGTATTGACAAAGATTATACACAATCGAAGTACTCCAGATGCGCTATACTAGCCTCCGCCGCAAGCGTCTCTGTGCTTTAGTGCTTTCTGCTTCCTATATTGGGCTTCCTGTGGTACTCCCTCTATTTTACCAACAGGGCTGAAAAACGTATGCGCATGCGCCAAATTTCCTAACAAAACAAACATGGCTGCTTTCAAGAAACGTTTTGCTACAAGCTTAAGAAAAATGCTACACATCGTAAAAAGAAGCCTTTAGCATTGGTGAATAGAGTAAGATACATTGTTTTCATAGCTTTCAAGAAATGAGCTTAACTTTTGGACTTTAGTGGACGTTTTTGAAGTGTTTTCAAAACCATAGACATTTTTCATAGGAAAAGTTTGGCCCGCGATTTTACTAGCAACCGCTGGATCGTTTTTCAGCCCTGTTACCACCACCATAGGAAATCCACTGTGAAACAGGAAGCCCAAAAAGAAAAATACGGCGAGGAAAATCAACCTATACTACTAGAAATGATTGCACTTACCTCGAATTCTTTTATTTGCATAAGTACAGCGAAACTAGTAAGGTGATTGGTACGACAGGTGAAGTAGTCAGTACTGCTCGCGTTGCCATGGTGATTATCAGTAGACAGACCTCCTGTCGACCACGCCCCTCCAAGTGCTAAACTAAAGATTACGAGTGCAGTTGTATTAGAAGCCATTCATTTACTGTAACACACTGTCGTTAATCATCATTATTCGTGACCTACCTGGAGTTTTCTTTCCAGTAAACACATGCATGGTTTATGCGGGCCTGCAGTCGCTGGAATAAAAAACAAAACAAACCGTACAAATAGATTGAAATGTGATTGTCACATGATCAAAACGCAAAGCATTTCATTTTGTGCAATTGCACATGCTCCGTAAACCCCGATTCTCACTAGCGACGCAAGCACAAGCAATAACGACATACACAAGCGCAGTCTTCCATGGTTAGCTCTAACCCCTTTGTATTTGGACAGAACAAAACACTCCGTCAACCGTGCAGTACTTTCTGTGCTTGTGTTTGCGTCGCTAGTCAGAACCAGGCTTAGAGTTCCAGAGAATCTAGGAAACCCTAGAGAATTATAAGTGTTGTGATTTTTCAGTCGCGATATCGAAAAACAGGGCTAGCAATCAGAAAAGCACTTGGTCGGAATAGCTAGTGCAGGACAATGTGTTGTCATTACTTGTAGAGAGGTTTGTGCGGTTTAGTCACTTCTTTCTTACCTCTTGTTGGTCTTTTATCGTGTTTCTTAATCGTATAGTACCATTGATTCGTTTGATAAGTGTC
>WUCR03038889.1:0-10079 GCA_009858155.3 Phymanthus crucifer
GTACTTGCCCTTCTTGTCCTTTTAATATTCAACATTGTTGTAAACAATGAAACCGGAACTTCAAAAATTCTGATGAAGATATTGGATTATGCCAGAGCCTTCGTTTCTCGGCGCTGCCCAAGAGGAACGCGGGCTCTGGGAACGAGATTGTGTGAAACGGTTGGTGTTTGTACCTGCTCAAAAATGCTTTTCGTATAGCAAACTTTTCATGAATTTGTCTGAAATTCGCTCAATAATTTATGCGAGAGATTCCTGTGGATTTGGATACGCTCTGTTGGTTTGGATTTACCTGCAGTTATGTCTCGAATTATAGCTCTTGGTTTCCTACCGCTGTCCCTAATTTTCCTCCCGTTAGGCGAGCATTACCAGTGTTACTGCCTGCAAAAGGCTTCATAGATTCACGAATTTTTTGTGAAAAATCCGATTTCAGCAGCCTTTTTTCAAATTACCTTTTTGATCCCCCCCCCATAAAATGTCATCAGACGCGTAAAAATAATTGACTCATGAAATAAAGAATAACTGGTCGAAAAAACAACAAATGAAAAATAAACATGAATAAAAAATGACCCTTTTTAAAAACCAAACAATTTGTCATTTGCTTAGGTTAATAGTGCAATCAATGGTGTGGGAGCTTTGACCTTCTACAATATCGCAACCCAGATTGTCCTATAACACTATTATGACATCACAGTATGTTTACAGAAGGGGTAGAATAGAACAATACAAGATATCGACTAAGGATCTTCTCTTCGAACGTTTGGATTCAAGTTGTTTAGATTCGATATATTTCATGTGTCTCTCCTTCGATATATGAATGGAATTTTGTTGTCATTCCTTCCCTCTCCAATGAGTAAATGCAATTTTATCGTACTTTTATGGTATTGCCTGCAAGGGATAGCGTACTGTGTTACTGTGTTGAGTGGAAGAGTAATGTTAACTTGATACAAGAAGCCCAAAACAGTGTCCAAATCCAGAGAGGACTAATCAGTAATTCATTTTGAAATTGCCTGATATTCAGGTTTGCCTCATTTGCCAGTAATTTATTTTGAATATACACCTAGGCAACGCAACTAGTGAAATTTTGCATATTCAATTCAATTCTTTATTCACACTTTAAAACATATAATAAAAAAACTAGATTATAGTCTGACCGAGTATACATAAAACGGAACTAAGAAAGATTGAGAAAAACTGGCGGGAAAATGTTTCAGAACGCGCGCGTACATCCAGGACATTTGTTACATAACTTTTTCATCTCTTCACTAGTGAAAATATGGAAAATACGAGTCAGGTTTTAGTTTCCGGTAAAATATCTTTTTCTTCTCTTTCTTTTGATATATCTTGTAAGTCGTTGCGACAGAACATCACTACCTTTACGGTCCTTCGGTCACATTTGGATCATAGTCGATTTTTAAACATTCAAATGTAATATAAATTCCGCTTTTCCTTTCAAAATTCTAGTATGTAAAATTAATTCTAGTCGTTCTAGCGCCCAATGTCAATACACCATTTCACGGATCTCATCGCTCAACCTCAGTCTCGTTAGCATGTAATTATTCTTTAGAATTTGACTTCAGCTTGCAATAACCTGGGATGGATTGCATTGGATCAGCTTTATTGCCACAATAAACCAGAATTGTGTAAATTACAACTTAAGCTGTTTTTAATATACTTTGACAATTTTCTCAACGCATTATATCTTTTGATTATTTATTCTCTTGCATAGCTTTGGCTGTACCTCATTGAACAGGAATATGTCACCTACAGCCACATTTAGAAGCAGTGTTTTTCCATCTCTTCAATTCTATGTCGCCACTATCATTAAAAAAGAGTACCGACATCCCCGTTAACTTGGTCGGAGCGCAGCATGGTTCAGGAACTCCCTTGTTAAGCGTTGAAATCAGGGTTTGCAGTGAAACATGATCATTAGTGACCAAATGGGCGGTCAGTGGGAAGGAGCATGTTCCCTTGCAGTGATCGGCGTTGAATTCACTCGGTGCGATGATCCAGTCGTCCCAACCCAGTTTACTTACATCCATGGTGGCGCGGTGAAGACTGCAAGACGTTGAGGCCGTCCTTGTGCTTCCCGCTCGGGTCGCTTTCGATTTCACGAGTAACGAATAGGGTGATTCCACATCTTCGTCAGCTCCTTCAGCTTCATTTCTCGAATCGTCTTCATCTTCTTCTGCTTCACTATCTTTTTGCAGTTTTGTCTCATCAATACAAAACGCGACCAAAAAAGGATCTTCTCGACCGCCTGTGGCTACAGTAAAATCAGACGATAGCACGCCTTGACCACGGACAGATACCCACAAACCATAGTTCTTTGACTTGTACTTGTTCCAATATTTGACGGCAGAGGTCACGTCCAAGTCAATCCATTCCCCTTCTTTACGCCACGCCACCGATTTCGTAACCACGTTGACCAATTCGTTCTTCCACTGCTGGTCGTCCTTCTTCCAGGGAGTCGTCAAGCGAGACACGGTGATCTCGAAGTTCCCTTGCTGCGCTGTAAGTTTTGATGGACGTTTAAAGATTCGTAGGCTTGCTTTTTTAATTTTTTCGGATGATTGTATGGCCTTCATGGTAAAAGTAAACAAATGCTCGGTCTTCTTTTGCTCTATCAATAAATAATCAAGATAAATCAATAAATGAGTATTTACAGTGGCATTTCCTCAGAGTGGATCTTTACCCATCTACATTTCAAAGTGAAACAGGAAAAACCCTAAAATTATCGAAGAATAAGTAAGCAATTTCATTCACATAGTCCACATACGACACCGAGTCAGGTAATTGAACCCACCGGTCGCCTTGGGAGACAGAGGCAAGAGTTTCATTTCTATGTCACCCGTCTTTCACATGGTGTAACGTAATTATCAGTAAAAGGGAAAGCCAGGGTTAACAAATTATTTCTGCTTAATAGTGACTCTACTATAGTTCGCTGTAAGCTGACAGAGATTTCGATGCATTTACGTTATGGGCCAAAGTAAGGCACTAGGGTGTGTCGAAGAGATTTCTCGACATTTGAATAGCTTATGAACAAATGATTAAGAATCGGCAAACACATTTTATATTCTCTTTTTGAAATAAAAGATCATTCCCACCACAAAGTTATCAAGAAATGCTGGACTTTGTCTCAGATATTCTCCAGTACTCGTAGATGATATAATTTTCTTAGTCTTAACGAGCTAAACAGGACATTGGCAAACCTGGGTGGTTTCTCTGAGATTGATACTGTACCTTTTGTAGTTTCACAGATGTATCCTTTACTCGCCCCACCAGAAATGTCATTAAACAGCCCTTGTGTCCCTGCAGGAAAGTTTTTGTACATCAAAACGTAATTTCCATCCCCAGAGGGTTCATTTTTACGCCAGGGCTTATTAAGTGTCAAAGGAGCCCCATTCACCCATTTCCACGTGGAACCTTCCTTTTTCAGACCGATGTGCCATTCATCGCGGAACGGGTTGCTGAGTCCTTGAATCTTGTCCTTGAGAAATGTCCATTCGTCATCTGTTTCGATGGAAACCAAATCTCCTCCTTGACTCTTGCACTCTTGCCTGTTTTTCGTCCATGATTTCCCCTGTCCATAAAAGGAATAGCAAGAGTCTCCGTGACATTCGTCAACAGCATCTGATAAACAAGTGGTTTAAGGAACAAGTAAGATTGATGCAAAGCCTTGGCAAGCTGAACCAGCAGGAATTTAGTACGTTCTCACCGCGAGTACAGAACTCAATCCCGGAATGCGAGAGTTCTAAACCGTTATGAAACCCGCGTTTCCCATAATGCAACATTATCAATAAGAGAGGATGCTAGAGTCCATAATCACCTTTGTTTTGACAAAACATGCCGGTTCATTGTAAGGACACATGCAAGGTGACTGATAGGCACTTAGCCATCCAAAAGCTAGTATTAAAAACAAGGGTTGTCACTATGGTGTGTCGAATAGGTTTCTCTCAACGTTTGCATGCAATTCAGTGATGAGGTAATTAAGAATCGGAAAGCCCATTTTAGAGCCTTCAGTACCGACGGAAAAGATTCTTGATTAAATTAAAAACAACAGACTGGTCTTCCAAACAATAGATTGAATTAATACTTTACCATTTCTAGTTTCGCAGATGTATCCTCTAGGTCTCGTTCCAGAAAGATCATTGAACAGGCCTTGGGTTCCTGCAGGGTAGTTTTTGGCCATCACGACGTAACTGCCATCCCCAGATGGCTCTCCGCTTTGCCAACGATCGATTGTCAAACGACCACCACTCAACCATTTCCAGTTGTTCCTTTCCTTTTTTAAACCAATGAACCATTCGTTGCGAGGATGTTTGTTAAGTCTTTGAATCTTGTCCTTCAGAAACGTCCATTCCCCATCTGTTTCGATGGAAACCAAATCTCCTCCCTGTCCCTTACACTCTTCCCTGCTTTGGGTCCATGTTTTTGTTTGTCCATGAAAGGAATAGCATGAGCTTCCGTAGCAATCGTCACCAGTGCCTACTCAACAAACAAATCAAGAAGCAATCAAGTCAAGAAAATGATTGGAAAACATTGGCATCTAAACCAGCAGTAATCTAGTACATCCTGCTATTAGTTGCTGGTGAGAATTCCTTGGAACTCCGTTTCTGTTAAAGCCATGTTACCATAGTTATTTGATAGTGACGTTCCCAGAGAGTATACGTCTATAATTACTCAATCCATACAACGTTAAAGTCTTTTTTCTATTTTAGTTTGCGGAAGATGAAAAACCAGGGGAAAATCCCTCAAAGCCCATGAAAAGGGTCCATGGAAGAAACAACAAGCAACTCTACACACAAATACTGCGAACCGGGTCACCTCGGTACCAGACGAGAATTCTTACCACTATGCTACCATAATGCATCATAATCAGGAATAGGGAGAAAGCCCGAGTTAAAGAATCATTCTTGCTATTTCATACAGAACAGACAACGTAAGTTGTCATAGTAAGTCATAAGTAAAATGCCCTGGAATAATCAAGCTCACGAGTGAGTACATACCACTGAAGAAAGCCCGGATGACTGTCCCATCATCTGAGGGTCCCTGCTTATACAACTCAAGGAGATAACTTGGAACCTGCCGACGAGTTCGTGTTATTGTAGGGCTTTTCGCTATTTTCATTTGAGTCATTGCATCTGTTTGATCGGTTTGGTGAGTTTGGCATATTGGAGCCAGTAGCACAAAAGCAAGGACAATTTTCAAAAGACCCATTCTTCCACCGCGCCGTAGCTGTTCCGTCTATCCTGATGCTGAGGATCTTCTGTGTCCCACTTCTATCCCGTTGTTGTTTAAATAATCTTTCTCATCATTTACGTGTTTTTCTCTGCCGGTGAATCAGGCGTGACAGAACAGTGGCCACGCAGGAAAATCTGGTGCTCTAGTCTTCACAGAGGGATTCTCATTCCATTCTTGTGAGCGTAGTGCAACCATGATTGACTTAACGACATCTCACCAAGGCAGGGGTTCCATGGAATCACCCGTGGATACGTAACTGCGCGTGTCAACCTGCTCAAAGATATTTTTTCATGTGACGAGCTTTTCATTTTTCTCGAATTCGATCATTAATTGATGTGCGGTTCCTGTGGATTTGGATACGCCCCTGTTGAGTTACTTGAACAATAGTTCTTTCTTGATATTGTTTTGCAGTTGAATTATGATATCTTTGTTCTTGCTATTGCGATCTCTAAGTTTCCTACCAATGTTATGTAATTGACTTTGTACAAAAGGCTTCATAGGAATTCGAGCTTTTTGTCACATTTTTTCAGTGATCTTTTTTCATCTAATCTTTGTAGTACGACCAATGAAAACACCATAATGCCATTAGACGCGTAAGAATAAAGAAATTAAACAAATTTTATTAAAAAAAAAAACAAAAAACAAACAAACAAAAGTTCGTTTTATTGCGTACAAGGTATGAGAGCTTTGTCTGTCGAGAATATCGCACTGTAGAATTGGAGTTTGTGGCGGGAAGAAAACCGGAGAACTCCGCTGAAGAAAAACCAATGAAGTACAAGAGATCAAGGCGAAACAAGGCCTGAGCTCTATTTTCAGAGACGTAATAGAAATATTGTGTATGAATCTCAATCAATGCTGTCTTCTTGTGCTAAGAAAAAGATGTCTTAAAAAGTAGTTTCCAGGGTTAGCCACTACGTAGATCCAATGGGCAATCACATTCACAATCAATGCCCGAGTTTTTCAAAACAAATTATTTTTGTCCAAAAATAAAAACGAATGTGCAATATTTGTACTGTAAGCTTTTAGAAAATGTATACTTTATGGTGAAATTTAGCTAAATTACACACGCTATGAGTGTCCAAAAATACCGATTATCGACACTTGTTGTCTTAAAATTACGCAGTAATCACCCAACCCAACTTCGCCTTAAAAAAATAAGAAACTGGCTTCTATTCATAATTTTCACGAGGTCATTTTCTTCCATTAGCGGATAAAGAATTTTGCTATTTTGGGCCATTTATATAGAGACTACCGTGCAAGAACAGGGCTGAAAAACGATCCAGGGCTGCTAGTAGAATCGCGGGCTCAACTTTTCCTATGAAAAATGCCTATGGTTTTGTAAAAATGTCAAAAACTTTCACTGAAGTCCAAAAGTTAAGCTCATTTCTTGAAAGTTAAGAAAACAAAGTATCTTAATCTGTTAACCAATGTTACAGGCTTCTTTTTACGATGTGTAGCATTTTTCTTAGAGCTTGTAGCAAAACGCCTTTCTCTGAAAACCTCAACCTATTTTCGTGTTTCACGAGATGTTTTCGAGCAGCCATGTTTGTTTTGTTAGGAAATTTGGCGCATGCGCATACATTTTTCAGCCCTGTTCCGTGCAAGTTTTTTTTCGGCAGTTTTTGCTATGACTTTCAGTTGGGCGATCTCTTTCGAAAACAAGATAAATTTTGTCTTATCCCCAGAGACATTTGCCACCAAGTAATCTTGGTATCCTGAATGGATCTTTACATGTAAATTCTTTTAGTACTTTTACTATGACCAAACTTGGCTTTACGGACTCCCTCTGCCTTATCCCCCATCTGCACTTACAGCTAAAATACGTCAGGCGTGAACAGTAGATCCGAGACTAATTTAGCTGTAACTTTCAGTTTCTGATACAATTTATGAACTGGAAAGGCCAAGCCAAATGACAACAAACTGCACTAACATAACAATTGTGTGTCTACAGTCACGAGAGATTCTCAAGAAGTCCTTGGATCAAGTGAATACGGGATGATCTTAATGATGTTCATCGAATGGTAAAAATATAAATACACAGGGAGTGAAGTTAACTGAGACACAAAAAATGCCACGAAGGGAAAAGCAATCAACAAAGGGATATGATCGCAAGAGGAAGCTCTTGTTCAAGACACAACGACAGGTTAATCAACAGGAGCGTATCCAAATCCACAGGAACCCCACATCAATTAATGATCAAATTCGAGAAAAATGAAAAGCTCGTCACATGAAAAATATCTTTGAGCAGGTACACACGCGCAGTGACGTATCCACGGGTGATTCCATGGAACCCCTGCCTTGGTGAGATGTCGTCAAGCCAATCATGGTCACTACGCTCACAAGAATGGAATCAAGAATCCCTCTGTGAAGACTAGAGCACCAGATTTTCCTGCGTGGCGACTATTCTGACACTCTTGATTCACCGGCAGAGAAAAACACGTAACTAATAAGAAAGCTGTTATTTAAACAGCAACTGGATAGGACTGGAACACAATCAAATCCCAATCAAACAACACTAAGGACAGAGGAAACAGACTACAGCAAGGTGGAACAATGGGTCTTTTGAAAGCTGTTTTGGTTATGGTGCTATTGGCTCAGGTATGCCATGCACTTCAAAAGTCTTTTGAGGCGAAGGAGATAAAAACCGAGCTACTGAGACGCCTAGCAGTGAACGAGGCTGACGCCGCCGATGAAGGCGTGGAATCTCGCAACGAAACCGAAGCAGGAAGTAAGAGAACAAGCTCAAGCCCTTGCAGACTTTACGAAGTTCCCGTCAACGTAGATAGTGACCTTGGTTGGGACGATTGGATCATCGCACCGATAAAGTTAACGGCTACTTACTGTAAGGGAGAATGCCCTTTTCCAATCCCAAGTTATTTAGAGCCTACCTCTCATGCTGTGTTTCAAAGGGTGGTTCACTCTGTAGACGAGAACAAGGTTCCTGGTCCGTGCTGTGTACCCATCAGATTTCAACCAACAGACATCATCATACTGGATACCCATGGCCAAACGGTTAAAAGAACTTATGATAAGATGATCGCCTCTAAATGTGGATGTAGGTGATGGACAACATGGAAAAAAGCCAAAGCTATAGATACATGGATTGAATAAAAAAAAGAACAGAACATTTAAGAAAGTTACAAAATCAACTACTTATTAAAGCTTGTAGTTACAATGAAATATGCGGATCAATAAAAATCTATGTATTTGTCCATCATTCTTTGGGCTGTTTATTTGTTAGTTTATGAATATTAATTGAAGGTCAGGCTTTCTTGCTAAAATCAAAAATCGGGCCAAGTTTTTAAAAGTCTTTGTATCAAAATTGAAACAAAGTAAAACAGTCCATCCGTCTGTATGATAGGAACTGTTTACATACATTACTTACCTGTCGAGGTCGCTTTCTCTGATATACCGCGTGTTTCTATGGTAGGCCCTAAAATAACTTGGTTTTGACCTTTTTAGATTTAAAAAAATGTGACCTAAAACCAAGTCAATCAGTAAGACGAAAGTTCCTTCACGAAGACGTGTTTGTTCACTCATAAATTTATTGAATTATAACGCAAGACCCACATGTAAAGAGAGTTAAACATGAATTCTATCAAAATCCAGAGTCAGATTGCCCATAAGTTTGCTGTTTTTTACCGATAATTTTTTTTCCGACGCTATGATTATCGCTGATTCGGTAGCTATTTTTAGCCGGCAACAAGCCAAAATCAAGTTTTTCGATATTTTCGCGGATTTGTTCATATTTCGAAAAAAAAACCCAGTACGTTTCAAAACTCACTGAAATCTTTCTACAAACCAAAAATGAAGTTATTTCATTTTGCTCGATATTTCTGGGCATATTGGCTCTTAAAATAAAAGAAAGATCTGCAGTGGCCGCAGCGAGGCTGTGTTGGAAACTGAGTCCCATCCGTCCCATACTTCTTAGCCCGCATAGTATAAAAAACGCCGCACTTCATATATTTAGTTTATCTCTGATCGTGAAGAAATGCGGTAAAATTTTCCACGAAAAACCTCCCTACATATGTTTTTGAGAGAAAGTGATAATTAAAATACAAAATCTTCGAATCCCTGAACGCAGTTAAACGCATATTTCTAAGTTTTAAACAAAGTTAGCATAGTATTCGACATTTCATTCACCTTCTTCAAAATATCAAAATATTTGGGATGTCCGTACGAATAGAATTAACAAGTCGGCGTACGGTTACCGTACGAATAGCCACTGCGAATAAAATATGCCATCTTCTTTGGACCTCTGGCTTCACAATCATCCATTTAGTTTTTCCATCGTTGTGCTGAAGCGAGGTGTAAACCACTCTTAAACCATGCGTTTAGCACCTTAGACTGCTTAGACGCTTCAAAAATCCAAGTTCGATTTATTCGAACCAAAAATATATTTGTTGGAAATCGATCAAAACTGATGGGTTTTGGAACTGAATTGAAGAAACCTAACAGAAAAAAAATAGTAAAGTAATAGTATAGGCTGTGATGAATAAGGAGCAAAAAAGCGCGAAATAAAAAAGAATTATAAAAAAAAACCCAGTAAGTTTAACGGTTTGGTTACCCATCTAGCTACTAACCTCGCCCAAGCGGCTTGACTAATGGTAGACTTTCCATGCCCTCGTCTCTTACACTGGACCACGGTCCCACCATTTGACGTCACAATAGCCCCCATGAAAATAATCGCCGAATAGACTACCCCGATTTGATATAATACTTTCAACGATTCCTCGCGTGGTAGGATGGTGCAAGGGGCTTGCTGAAGGTATGGTCTGGGGGCCGGCTAGTCTCTCCCCTGATGCTTTTGCTAGCTAGATCATCACCCTATTGTAAAT
>WUCR03038918.1:0-10079 GCA_009858155.3 Phymanthus crucifer
AAATTTAAATGCCAAAATAAAAATAAGATAAGCCATAAATTAAATAATGAGAATAATGACTGGATCGGCGCCCCATAGCCTACTGCTTATTGTGTTCCTCACTTCCCAAATGTTTGGAGCAAGATATCTCTTGTTTGAGCAAGTAAAAGCATTCAGTATAAAGAACATGATCCATACATATTCCTGATAATAAATACCCCTTCCCCACCTGGCAGATCAATGGTCTTTAATATAAAAAGGTAGGGGTTTGTACAAAACTGCCAAAATAAACACTTGTCAAGTTCTTCCGCAATAAATTGAGGGGGTTTAGTTAGTAGTGCCCAATAAATCTACCCCTGCCCCCCTTAGTAACATTACCTTAACAACACCTGGTAAAGCTTCAAGCAAATCTTTGACAGACAAAAATCCATAGTTAACTGGATCAAAAGGTGACTTTCTGTTAAACCACACTTGATAGGCAGATATCAAGTGACTTAATGGTAGTCGCAATTGCTGCTGCCCTTTAAGAAGCTCCTCAAGTTCAACTGAAAGTTCTATCAGCTTGTCAAGGACTCCTCCTAGGGCAAATTCATTGAAAAACATGTTACATCTGTCCAAAGATTTGACTCCTAAAGAAGATGTTAATAATAGACTGATCGCATACTGTAAGTCAGTGTTTTTGCTCTTTGTTGATTCTAAGGTCACTCAATACACCACCTGATCACACTTTATGGTTCATTTGGATATGTGTAGCTACTATATGGCAGTCTCCAATCATATCGCTTGTTATATAAAATCATTTACTAACTTTTTTTTTGTTTTGATACCACTTTTGACTCTGAATTTGGAAGCATTTATCCAATTTATCCAAAGAAAAGAACATACTGCTAGTACCCAGTAAGTGTACTCTAGTGGGATATCTTAAAGCAAATCCTAAAAGAATGAATACAGATATATCTTGAATCTCCTAACAGCCACTAGAAGGAATTCCACTTCTGGTTAGTTAAATATGCGTGAGCCTCGTTTTCGTTTGCACAGAAAATTAGTAAAAATGTGATAAGGAGCTGATGGAGTGACCACTACAGAAAATGGGAGTGAAAACTACTAATTATGGGATCATCCTAATTTCAACAATAGCTTACCATTATCTATTGCTTGTTTTGCCCACATCACCAAATCTTTGCCAGATGGATCTTGTTTAATACACACATTAGGAACACTTTGAAGACCATCTGAAAGAAACACCCCTGTGTCTCGTACTTCTAGTTCTTTCCCATATTTCAGCCAATACAATGCAGCAAAATTTGACAAAGGTAAGGTGCCTTTGTGATCTTTCAAAAGAATGTGCACTTCCTTCATAAATGTCAATGGGTCTATGAGAACTTTAACAGAACATAAATCAGTGGTAGATAGACAAATAGCCTCTGTGCCTGGCTTGCCTACAACAGTCACTCGATCAGGAACCATCATTAACACACCCATATCAAATGGATGAGAACATCTTTCATAAAATACACCAAGAAATTTGTTCAGTGGCATCCACTTTAAAGGTGCTTCCTTCAACAGAGAAATCACTTCGCATGACATCAAATAAAGTTCTTTCTCTTTCTCTGTTACTACTGTGGCAGTGATAAATGTTCCAAATATCTTCTGGCCATTGACCTTGGAAATAGCAATCTGCGCATCAGAGAGTTTAGGAACCTTAACAAATGCACAGAGTGGCAAGCCCTCATTGGCTTGGACAACAACAGAATAGACCTGGAACATAAGGAGATACACTGGTATGTAAAACAGAATTGTAATCACTAGAATTGAAACTCATGTTTTACCTTGCAGTGCTCTCTGAACACAGATGCCAACTTCTTCTTCACTTCTTTATTACTAACACTTTCATCAATGTTACAAACCATAACATCAACACCTCCTCTCTGTTGCTCCAAGACAGTCATGTTATGTAGACTTGCCAACCAGGAGGCAGTGATGTGTTGTGCCGGACCAAGCACGGGTAAAGGCAGTGGATACCCAGCAAGTCCATGTGTATGGAACTTTGAGCTGGGAAGATTTACAACACTTGAATGGTAAAATGGGTTTTGCCATGTTGGTCTATAGTTACAAGAATGCATTCCTAATGTAGAGGCAGATGGCATACACAAGATTTCCTCCAGGTCATCATCAAGCTGTGCATTCTGTCCAGGCTGAGGCAATCCACCAACTTGATTTCTATCCAATGGAGGAATCAGCTTGTCTTTTATTAAAGATGATTGTGCTGAATGCAAAAATGGGTCTAAAGGTTTTCGTTTTTCTTTCTTTGATCCTTGGATAGTCTTGGAAGGGACCTCTCTTATCAAATGTACCGTGTCCTCTTCTTTTTTGGGCTGGGACTTATTCATGGTCCTCAGAGGGCTTGAAGTCAGGCTTGTTTTGGTTGTTGTGTGATTTACCTTGATCAGGGAACCAAAAACATCTTCCTTGTCCAGGCGCTTTTTTGCTCTGAAAATAATTATTAATATATTAAATTAGCCTAACTTACAATAGTTTCTGGACCTAAATCCTAAATGCATGTCAGTTTTAGAATCAATGTACAGTATACTCTACAGCTCAGAAGTTGGTTATGGGAGGGGGGAGAAATATAGGATTTGCCCACATTTTATCTCCTTAGTACGTGTAAGTATTTATATCTGGTACTTATTTCATACTTGACATGGTTTATATTGTTATCGCACATAATTTATTCATAGTATAAATAGAGTCAATCAATATAAATTCATTCATTCTCTAACTGAAGATGGCATAAGCATGCCAAAACATGTCTTTTAAAACTGTAGCCGTTTTCTTTAAATGTAAACTAGTTGTTTTAATATCCATATTCATAAAAAAAAAAATGATTCCTTGGCTAGGTATCTGAATGGTGCAAACAACATGCAAAAGCTAAATTTACTGGTCTATTCTTCTTGGTAAGTATTATACAATGACTAACAGCACCTTGCCGCACTTTGATGATTAGGAAACTTCATGACAGCAGTACAGCCTGTTACACTTGTCACTCTTCCTCCACAGTTGTCAGATAATTTGTGTAACCTAGTCTTGATTTGTGTCACATCTTTTCCAACAGGAAGATTCAAAATACTCAGCTCTGCACTTGTACTACTGGCCTCCTTAACAGATAATAAAACTATTATTTCAGCAAAGACCTCTTTAATTTGAAAACCCTTGTCAGTCAGAGATCTGAAATCTAGTAAACTAGCAATTGTGGAAGGCTAAACACTCCCTGATTTGATGACAATTACAGGCCATTCTCACATTGGCTGAAGTCATCAGCTTCTTGTATTTCTTAGATAAGGTGTATCAATCAGTAAAAGTCACTCTACCTTTGTTTGTGTATTGGATAGTTGTAGGTCATCAGTAAACAGATCAAATCTCTGAGATTGATGGGCACAAGCTAATAATGCTGAATGCGCCTGAGCATTGTGGAGACAGATAACAGTCAGGTTGTGTCTGTGATGCAGGTCAGACAATTCTGCAGCAAAGTTAATATCACCAGATACTAGCACAACTGTGGCTGGTGGTGGGTAGGACTGAGCAAACCTGCGTAGACTTTGTCGTAATTTGTCATCAGCAGCATTTTTTGAAGTTGCATTGATGTGTACCACTGTTACCTAGAAACAGACAAGAATAAAATGTAACTGCAGGAATCATTAGTCAGCCAATGACTCAATCACAAATGCAAATCCTACCTGAGCCTTATTTAGTTCTTCAATAATTTCTTTCTTTTCTTTACTAATGTCACATACACACATGAATTCGGCCTCTCTTTTATTTGTAAAGAATACTTGTCTTATTTTCTTAACAATGTCTACAGCAGACTTCCCCTTAGGAACAGGACAATTCTCAATATCCCAAAATACTCCAATGGGTTCCAGTTCTTGTTTGCCTGTACAACATTAAAAAATACAGTGTCTATAATTACCAAAACCAATTGTTTATTATTGTAGTAAGGTATCTTGGAAGATAACTATACTGTATATTATACAAATCTCAGTTACAATATACATGTAAGCCCCCCTCCACCCCACTGCAAGAAAAGTAAGGCTGGCAATCTGGTAACTGGATTAAACCATATTACTGTAATAGTGATACCAGAAACCTTAAAGAGGTTCTACTATATCTGGCGCACATTAATCAACTCACCATCAATAACACTTCTAACAGAAGGAGAGTTTGGACATTTGTGTCCTCCATAGACCATTCCCTCATTAGTTGAGTGCTCAAAGGTACTCAAACTATCACCAGAGTGTTCATATTGACCACCACAAGATGTGCATGTGCACATAGTACTAGATGAGCTGCATGAGCAAGATGCCTTGACAGGCCTGGGATGGTATACTGGAATAAATGACTTGAAGCAAGAATGCTTAGTTCTTTCAGCTTCACTGAAAAACACTGCTTTACACTAAAAGGGAATGGAAATACGTAGCAATAAATATGTGTATTGGCCTACACATAGCTGGAAAATACAAACCACCAAGCACTCTACATATGGCTGAGCTTTGTAATGTTTTCATTGGAAAAGCTGAAATGACTTAATTATTTAAAAATTCTGAATAAAATGGCTGTAATCTAGTAGTAGAGTGTGTTTTCCCTTTATTTTTGAATATCTTTACCATAAGAGAAGTTTACTATCTTTTCTCCTCCTTCATATTACAGTGATAAGGTAGGGGTCAAAATGCCAAAAATGAATCTAAACAGTTTCAAAATTCAATTCAAATATTTTGTTGATCATTCCCCATCTTCTTACTGTTGGCCTCTCACACTTATCCTCATCACCTCTTTGCCATCATTTTTGGATGGCAATTTTGTAAATATGGTTAATTTCTAAAGTCAAGAAATAGAGTATGATGGTGATACTTGGATGATTTTAAGACTTCTTTGTTATTTATTGTTTACATGATGGCAAAATTCAATTTATATATGAATTCACTGAATAATATAAAGGACGAAAATAGTAAAACTTTTCTTGATTGAGCAGAAACTTGGTAGAAAGGATAAAAAGAGAAAGGATTTTCATTCTCTTTTAAATGGAAACAATGCAAAGCTGCCATTAGTGGAGTGCTTGGGCTACCTGTGTACAAACCAAATTTCAAGGTTAAAAATATTCAATTACTGAAGCAATGACCAAAGGGTGTCCTGGGAAACAGTCCTGCTATCAACCATTGGATATTCTCTGATGTCAGGGCCATAACCAGGGGGGGTGGGGGGCACAGGGTGCACTTGCACCCCCACTTCAGAGCAAAAGGTCTGCTTTTTATCACCATGTCTTTACTTGTTTGTTTGTTTTACAAAATAAGTACACAACTACGTAATGCTGGATTTTCAACAAGGACATACTTGTATATGAAAAAAGTTGACATTTACTAATAAAAAACTGCTACTGCTACTCCTTACACTACTCATTGGTCCGTTTTTATTTGACGTGCACCCTCCCTGTAAATTCACTGGTTACGGTCCTGGATGTACAACATCAATACTTTACCTACCCCTGAACAGGTACCAGAAGGTACTGGTTCCTTTCCTTTGTTAATATGTGCTTCCATTGACTCCAGGTCCAAGAAATGTGTGTCACATTCCTCACTCCCACATTCTCCGTTGCATTTAAATGCATTATGGGAAGGGCATCGCGGCTGAGGGTCTTTCAGTATAGCCAGGTCATTTTTGCTTTCTAAAATATGAACATCAAAGAAGTAGTATAAATCCTACTGCATTGTTGGGTCTGCTCCTCCACTGGAATACCTACCTTTCAAATCATTATTGAGTATATTAACTACTGGATGTCTGTCCTTACACTCCACATTTCTGCACTGGTCATTAAGCCACTTATTACAGACTGTCTCTGTAGCTTGGGCTTCCAGGCAGTGACGATATGGACACTATCAGAATACAAACACAACAGTTATCCACACTATTAAACGACATAAGTTTTATATAGCGCGTGAAATTATTACTGTTACTTACCCTGCCGGCTTTAAAAGGGCATTTCTTTTTCTCGACGAAATAAGCACAGTCCTGAAGTACCTCTCCATCCTCTCTCTCTTGTTTTGGGGGATTCAGAGGTTGCCTGGATATTTTTAGCTTTGCAGGTCCTCTCGTTTCAATGATTTGATCGAAAACGTGACACCCATCCAAGGCTATGGCTGCGGCCTCACACACTTCGTACGAGCCAAAACTGACAAATCCACATTTTTTGGACCGGCCTTTTTCATCTTTGAGGATAGTGACATTGTTTACTGGACCAAATTTACTGAATATGTCCGTAAGCATTGCTTCATCGGTGTTAGAAGCCAAACCACCAACCCAGACGGGAAACGAAGCGTCGTCCGCCATCTTGCCATCCTCTTCCTGACCCCCACTGCATGATGGGTATTTCTGCAACCCAGCATGCACATGGAGCGATTCCCGCCGAACTGAGCACAGAGGTGGCCTCAGGTCCTTGTTCAGCCTGATAAGTGATGTTGCCTAGGATTTTAATGGTGACCATTATTCAGCTTATTGACACTTTGAAAATGTACAAGAAATTTATTGCAAAATTTGTCGCCCAACAAAGATAATGCAGGTGCTTTAATTCACCGAGAGATTTCCTTATGTTCCATCCAGCTTTCCGCATTTCCATTAATTATACAGCACTAAGAATTAACTGCACAGTAGTTCACTGTAACACTGTTTGTTGCAAAAAAGGGCATATTGGGGAAGATATCTGATATAGCTATGACTATATTAGCATTTCAGTTTACTTGTTGATTTGGTTGTTTGTATTGTTTTTGCTTCATTTTAATTATGTGTCGTGCGTCATCCGTTCACTATTGTTCTTTAGCATCACCAATCAAAAGAATTTTAGCCATTGAATTAAGAATGGTTTGAAAGATTAATCCGACAGATCTTGACGCCTGTTGGAGAGGAAACAGGTTATCTGTGCTAGGATAAAAAATTGTAAACCAGAAAAACTGAGTAAAAGAGAAACCTTTCAAAAAAAGGAGTTAGTCATACTTGGCTACATTTCAGTTGCTCCGATATGCATCTCGTCGGACAAAGCATTATACTGCTATTCTTTGGTAAGTATCACACTTATTTAATAAAGCTTCGATAAAGCTTTTTCTTCGTCAGTCAAGAAGGTTAACGTTTTTCTTTTTTCTTTCTTTACAGTATTTTCAGCAAATGCAAGTGGTATGTATACTGATATTCTTTGTGTGTAGATGGTGTTGTGGTCGTTAATCTCCAACACAGTGTACAAAGAAGTCCTATCAATCTTACATTATCAGCAGTTTTACAAGTTGTGCAACGACTATACAAATAGATTTCACAGATATGCTAGTATATTTGGATGTAAAGATAAATAGGTAATGACCCCGACCCCAGCATGCTTGTAACTATAGATTAAAATCCACTAATTTACGAAGGAGGGGATCAAGCCCAATAGAAATACACTAAGCATGTTACCCCAATATCAAAACACTTTTTACAGTTGGGGAACACTCATTGAATACATGGTTTTCTCGATGCATGTTCACTGGGAATGATTTTGCTGATAAGTATATGCATGTTACAATGGATGATCAGGTTGAATCAATGGACTACATTATTCTCTTTTCATTCCCTTGTATCTTGTAAGATCAAGACAAACCAATGCCGTAGGTCTTTCATGATATTTGTTTATCAGAATGTTGAAAAACGTAAGAATCATGCAAAATAACAATTGTACTTTTGTGTGAGAAAAACTTTCGAGAGGTAAGGGGCTGTCTTTGTGACTAAGGAATGTTCATTCTTATAAGTGATCCATCGGCTATGAAGAAGCCTGCTGAGTTGTTGTGTTTTAACTTCCCAATCGACATGCAGGTTCAATAGTGTAACTTCCAGCGTTTATGTCGTTGCTAGGCGACCAAAAAATATTGTGAAAATCAATTGTTTTCAAATCCTTTCAATTGTAGCACAACCACACTGTGAATTTTGATAACATCCCATTTGATCGCGTAAGGTTTGTCAATACTATGTTGCAGGGCCTCTGTTTCCACCAAAACCCTACAACTCGGGAATCAAAACAATGGAAAATATTAACATATAAAAAGGATATAAGTTTAATCTTCAAGAGAAATGTGAATGTGAGGTCACTGTGTGGCGATCACGAAGGCAACCAAAAATATTCTTACATTCATTTTAAGTTTTCGTTTCAAATCATGAAAAATGGAAGGTATTTGGATCAGGGATATGGGAGTTTTCATGCACACCAAGTTATTCCTTTTTGCCCAATCATAATAGACAAACTGACAAATGATTTTAATGTGAAAAAGGCGTTAGACATGTAACAAAGTAGTGAATGCTTATGACGGTAGAAATTTTTTTCAATAAACATGTTATCCGGCTTTTCTGAGTCATGGGAGCAAAACAGGGTATCAGCGAGCAAGTTTTGAATAATCACAAGTTTGGCATCAAAAACTTACTGGTATATTGGTTGAATGTAAAATTTTGCTTGAATTCATCTCTACGGCGGAGGCGAGCAAATAAACTACTTGTAATAGATATTCTTCTCGTGTTTGCTGTGCTTAACCACTAGACAAGAACAAGGAAACCTTCCTAACGATTACCACTTTGTTTCCAGGTTTTCGGACTCCTATTCCGTCGCAAATGAAAGCTAACGTTTCTTCGTTAAGTGACTTATTTGTTTTGTTGCACAATAAGGTGAATCTGTAAGGTAAAAACCATTTCTGTTATAACTGTTCAATGTCATAAGCAAGGGCGTACATTGGCTATTTTTTAGTAACTTATGAATTTCCAGTCTCACTAGGAAGTCAAAATATACTCGGCGGTATGTTCACTGATCAAGAAGACTCCTGCCGTTTGTCAAACTCAGTGCCACCTACGCCTTTACGCCTCGTGTGGCTCGCTTTCATTTCCCTTCAAACAGAGATATTCAAGGAAAAAAAAGCCGCAATAGATACTTTGCATAGGACAGAGTTTCTACACGAGAAAAAAAGGGTTACAAACGCCGGTATGTCAAAGTGGCACTATAGAGCATTTCTCGCGAGATACTAGCTTGTTATCCTCATATAAACATTGGTACTTCATAATGAACAATCAATACTGTTGGATGCCGTTAATAAACCCTAATGTACTTGTTACAGAACCGTAAAATATGGCAAGCGATCTATTATGAGAGAAACTACAATCTAAGAAAGTCTTACTAATGGTTTGAATATTCTTTCATTAAACAGTCATGTCATCTTATACTGTCCGACTTATTTTACACTTTAGTTAGGATCCGTCTTGCTAACTGTATATATGAAGATGAGGTACCGACATAACAGTCTTTTCGCTTCATTTTACAGAGCCAAAAGTCAACTATCTTGAACCACGAGAGGGTAGTATGGCGGGAGGAGCTATGATATTCATCCATGGAAGAGGTATGAACGAAATCCTCTATTGTATTTGTCATGTTACTACAGATGGTTTTATTTTCTTTGACTAGGCTTTGCCCCAAGCCAGTTCAGTATCGACAAGCCACAAATAGGAAACCAGATATTCTTCAAGTCTTCACTGCATTCCATCGAGTGTAGGGTTGTACCTACGGATGTGTCACCAGTCAGAGTAGCTTGCGAGATTGGGTAAGTCATGTCCATGTTTGTTTGTAAGTCAGAAATAATTACTAATCCTTTTTAACAAATCTCATTAGAGTATCTCCGATACCAACAGAAGCTCAATATGAATTGTACATGTTAGTAAGTGGGAAAGAAGTACCCAGTTATTGTGGAGGAAACAAGTGCTTCTTTTGGGTAAGTCCTATTTAACGCCGATGATCACAGTACGTTTGAAATGGTTTTTCATTTCCATTTCTATAAATTCCAGGAATTTCGTGTTGTCGTTAGCTTTATAGTATGCCCTCTTCCTTTCCGGACCTAGGTGCGGGAGTCGAATGCATTTTATGCCCCAGTGGGGTTGCATGGGGGGGGGGGGGGGGGGGGGGGATTTAAGGGGTGACAGTAATATAAATCCGGCTCAAAAGAGAGGAGGGCAGACAAAAAATTCAAGTCAAGAGAGGGGAGCCCTGTATCCAGCTT
>WUCR03038937.1:0-10077 GCA_009858155.3 Phymanthus crucifer
AGCTCCCTCACGAATGGAAGGGGTGGCGATCTCTAGCTCAGAGATCTCCTCGTCTTTGTCTTTAATCTTAACACCCCAACGAGTGAAGAGCGTAAGATTCTGAGCATTAATAACTTCCATTGCAGCATCTACTACTTCCAAAATGGCCGTCCAATATCGAAGAGTCGTGTTTGGCACGTCAAACACGAATACAACCTCGTGGTTGATCATGTGACCCTGTTCGTCAAGAACATGACAACGTCAATCACATGACTGCGTTGTCATGGCGCTCAGGCCTAACCAATTAGATGCCTTATTGACTGAGGCCGCAATGGTCGCTAGGTAGTATTGCGCAAGATGCTCATTTTCTAGCGACCATGAAAAAAAAACCAAACACATTTTATAGCTGGTATACCACAGGTATCCCAGCAAAAACTTCTCATTTGCGACAGATCTTCAAACCGTCAACATGGTAAACCGAGTGTGCCGGGATTGTCCTGTTCCAAATTGTGGAGCAAAGTATCTTGTCAAGTTATCAAATCATCTAGCCGATGGGCATTTGATGGATTACAAAGAAAGAAGATTTTATTTACAAGAGGCGAAACTTCAACCCAAAGTCAAAGTGATCATCTATCAAGATGATGTTCCGAAATCAAAATCTTCAAGTCCTGTTAAAGGTCCACCGCTATTAGAAAGACTAGATATATTTTATGAACTATCATCATCAAGAAAGAAAAAGAAAATGCGGTTGCCGAAATCAGAGCAAAGAATAGTTAGCAAGACCAAAAATACAAACAAGAACCGATCGAAATAGAATATTTATTTTGAGAAAAAATGCAAGCCACCGCGGGATATCTCTTTTAACACCAAGGAAGACGATAAATGATAGGTATTCTGTTTACACAGATGGATGGAAGAACCTTACTCAGGAAAAAAATTTCAGTCCTAGATGATCCTGATGATTATGCAAAACGATTTTGTTTAAAGTCAAACTGCTATTGTTAGCTTCTTTTACAAGAGTGATGAACAGACCCCCAAATGAAACAGGAATGAGCCAAATGAAACTGGAATAGACAACGTTGTTGAAACTGACCAATTAGAGAGCAGTAGCACAACTGTTGTCTATGCCATCCAATCAGATTCAGTTTTCTAGAGGGCTTTAATAGTATCAGACAACTGTTGTATAATATTGCTGAATAATTACACTAAATAGCGCTGCGCGCGAGTGACGTCACCACTGAGACAAACAAACCAACCATTACATTTATTTAAGTCCGATTTCGATACCTTTTGTTTTTCTACTTATACCTTTTTATATAAAAATGTAGTTTATCATTGAAAAAAATATTTTTTTAAACTTTCTATCTATAAAAATCGCAAATTAATATTGTTTGTCTGAGTCATGCATGCATTTGCACGACGTCAAGCAGCTCGGGAACGCCGTGGAAATGTTCCGGCACAATGTAGGGTAAGTGTGCTTATTCCTTTATTAATAAAAAAGCATTGTTTATTATTGTTAATGTATATGCATGTATTCTAGAAATGCAGAGAACTAGACTTAAAATCTTTCCAAGTATCTGATATCGTAATTAAAAGTGCAACTCTTTGGCGGGAAAAGTGGCGGGCAAAATAATTTTTGCATAATTCAAAACTTGGTGGGATATAAAGTCGTGGCTTTGCCAGAATCGAGTCTTCTGATCCTGTGCTTTTCTTTCTTTTTTTAGAGAGTAACTAAGAAGTCATACAACACTTTGCTAAAAAAGGATGATTTTTCAGGATTTTACCAGACGAAAGGTAATAAAAAATTTCAAACTTCATAACAGCATTACTATTGTTAGAGACCATTAGATTTTTGAGGGGGGAGGGGGGTTAGACACAATTTTGTGCTTGATTTTCTTTTCTGTTTTTTTTTTTGGAGGGGAGGGGGAGTTATGAAGCAGCATGATGTATTTTTCCAGCATTTTTATTATGCCCGATGTTTTTCCACCACGTTAAAACTGTGAAATTTTTCCATCCGCGTGCGTCCCTTAGTATAGTCCAACTCTAAGCTTTTCCTATTGCCGGTGCATGCAATCCTGCTTTAGTGACGATCGACACGGCTGCGAGGGAGACTGTCTTATTCTTGTATATGTAAAGTGATCTAACTCCATATATTCGAGCTTGGGATTCATGTGGTAATAATCGCAATAATTTGTTTCTTTGTAGCGTTGACTCTGATAATAATATCATCATAGTTGGCCGAGTTGTGACTGAGGTTTACCACCAGTATGGAGGACAGGAGAAAAGCCCTTGGTGTAAACAACAAATAGAAAGCAAGAGAAACATTCCGAAATGCTACTCCAAGAAACCCAGGATCGGAGATGTCCAAAATACCATTATATAATCCCATTATTCTCCATTTTTTCGACAACTGCTTTAAATTCGTGAAATATAGAAACAACGAACCATTTACTCAGTACTATACTGAATGCCCGAAAATATCTTCGAGATTTATTCCCGAAAACTCTGGCCGAGTCTAAATGTTCAATAAAAAATATATCAGTTTATCATGTTTTTTTCCTTAAGATATGTATATGTAACCGATTTTTTTAGGTTTTATTCTATTGTTAATCAAATGTTATAATTTTATATGTTTGCATTTCCGCAGCGGTATTACGACCATATTTCCTCTCCCTGTACGAGAAAAACAAACAGATTGTAGAGCAGAAGTATGAGGCTCACAAAAAGACATGCAGAAAAAATGGCAGAAAAAGAGATGTAGGTTACAATGATTTTCATATACTGCTTCCTTTTCTTGGTAGAACCCTACTTCAATGTTATGACTGTGAATCCCATCCTGGAGAAGATGAATGCGAGCCGTTCTTTCCAGTCACAATATATCGCGGTCCTTGTTGCAAGCCTCGATAGCATGTAATATATATTCTTTAGAATAGCCTACAGCAACAACCAACTACAAAATCTAAAGAAACATTACAAGTCCTTGGGACCGAGGGACTCGCGCATATCCCAAGCATACTTACAAAACGGCCAAAAATGTCAATTGCTGATTTTTTTTTTGATTTAACTAATAAAATAAAATATGCTTTATTATAGAAGCTCACTAGAAGAACTATGGCTTTAGAAATGGTTAGATGGGACCAGCAAAAACTTGGAAGGGTGGCTGAAGTTCTCCGAGAGGATGCAATGTCTAGTGAAGATAGCGACGGAGAAAATGATGAAAATGGTGCAATGAAGGTCACTTGCTACAAGGTCAAGAGACTTAGCTGGGAAGGGGAAAGATTAACTAGAGCGAAAAAAGCTCTTGATAAGGCATATAAAAAATCCCTAACCAAGAGAGCTAGGGATCGCGTTCTTCCTAGGGAAGAGGCAGATGATTTATCAACCCGCGAGGTGCCAGAAAACTTCCCTGAATGGGCCCTCAAAGTTTAAACCTAATCTACATCAGCCCGAATTTCAAATTTATTTCATTACTTTTTTTCGGAATTTTTTTATGGACCAAGCGAGGTATTCATTAACATGATTTATGTATAATGTCAGTAGATATATATCAGATGGTTATGTGGCATATGTGTGTATATGTGTATATGCTTGAAAAATGAATTAATAAATGGTATCTTAAATCAATGTGTTAGCTTCCTTAGCTCTATGCTCAACCGAAATAAAAAATTTAGCTAATCAACTAAGAGAAAATAAAACAAATTTAAAGCAAATCATCATCATCATTATTATTATTATTATTATTTGAAACTTCAGGGATTTCTGTAAGTCTTAAAGGTGAATTAAAGACTCTGAAAGCATACAAATCCAACCTATCTGATTAGACTTAAAGTTTACTTAAAACCGGCTTTATATACTTTAGGTTACCAATAAGAATCAGTAAATCTCGACTTATCGATACTTTAATATCGAGCTAAAAGGCTTTAGAAACGTTCCTTTAGTATAACATTTCAGGTCCCTCCTAAATGGTTTTTGAGGTATCTGAAAACCCACTCGGACTGTTTTGTTATGTTCGTTAGGAACATCCTGGAGCGATTGAAAGTGAAGATAGAACGTAAGTTGTTTGAGACATTGATATAAAGGGCCCAGCATTGAAATTATTCATATGTTGCTTTCTATAGGAAGGAAATGCTCTGTAGAGCGCGGGAATTCATCAATTTTGAACAGCCACCTCCTTTAACAGGCAGTGTATTGACCGTCGGCAAAAGACAACACCAACAAGAAGAAAAAAAAAGAAAATAAAGAAAACAAATAAAGCACTTAATACTTATGAAAATCAACAAAGTGCGGGAAATGTATTCACGTGTCCGTAGTATTGTATTCTTGTCAGCTTGTTTACCTCGGTAAAATAATATGTCAGATGGCACAAATACGCGAAATATTTTGTTGATTTCATTACTACCAAATCGGATTTTCACGACTTCCTTTCTACCTGAATGTTGTAGATATTCATCGTTTACACAGTTGTTGTATTCATATGATAATCCAAAATGAATTTCCAAACTACTTTAGTTAATTGTTATGAATATTACATTCTTTATTTGGAGCTTGCACTAGGCTAATCTTACAAACCACTTGTAGACAACTAATGACCACTGTTGCTAATAGCAACAAATGAAATGTGTTATACTTTAGCCTCACTAAAATGGTGAAAATCAACGCTTATAGTTACTTGCTTAAATATATACAATAGTATCTGATTGATACTGTTTGGCTTTACTATTTACAAGTATATCTTTAAAAACTGATATCAGTTTCAAAATCTTTCAATGTAAACTTTCATGTCCTGCGAGAAGAACGCACTTGCTAATATTTGTAAAAAGGTTAGAAAAAGAAAGATTAACTATGGTTTATTTTTTCTGTTTCTGTTTTTTTGCTTTTGGGTTTTCTTTAGTCGCTTTTCCTCGGACAGGATTTAATTTTCTTTTCTTTTTCTGCTTGGCACCGCCAACATCGATCTGAAAGGAAATTTCTTGTGTGTTTAGTAAGGAAAGATTTTAAAATAACTTAAACACAAGGGCGGATCCAGAGGGGGGTCCAAACATTAACTTTACTCTAAAAGTTTGGGAAAACTAAATTCCAGGATAAGAAGACAAGCCATTGAACCTTAGGAATGACAGGGGGGTCATGACCCCCCGACCCTCCCCCTGGACCAGCACTTGCAACATTTTCCAGATGTACCTGCACGAACTCTTGGAAGAAATAAAGAAAAACTAATCAATAAAAAAAGAAAAATAATTGATACTTTTAAAACATTTTGACCATATTTTACATATGGCATACCTTAGGAAACCGCTCAGACTTTTCAATCAGACCCTTCAGGTTCTCATCCATCGCCAACTGGTCTGCTGTCATCTGCACTTTTTGAGGTTTGAGAACGTTTTTGTCGTAAGGCTGGATATGGTCTAGCGGCCAGTCGAGGCCACGTTTGGGAATTTTGTGCCAAGAAATGCGGGTGAATCTCTCTCGTGCTATATAGGCTTGCCACCAAGCAATTTGCTGGTTATTGAAGCGCAGTTTGCATTTCTCGCACTTGCCAACCAGATCCTCAATGGAAGGGCTTTTTCTGTAATCTGGAACAAGAATAGATGGTTTTCCTGACGGCATGTGTTTCAGAATAGCCTCACCAGACTCTGTCATCCAGCTCTCGTCGCTAGACCATGCCTTGTAGTTCATGACAACATCGCCCTCGGTGTTAAGTTCAAACTTGAAAGCATGTTGGTAGACATGCTTCTTCAAGGGTTTAATGCATGGTTCAAGCCAACTCTTAACATCAAAGGCAATGGTCATGTCGTACGTCTTAGGTATAGGCCTGTAAGCACCCCTTATAACTTCGTGCAGGTCGTCCACGGTCACAATGGAAGTCTTCCTCAGTTTAACAGCGAAACGACTGAACATCTGTGAAAAAAATATCAGCGTTAAATGTGTTTTGTTTCTTAATATCAACGAATAAACACTGTGAATCACAAATGCTTGAATGGTGAACGCGCTTATGGTGAACCTTTCAGTGCTTTCCAGATACTGATCTGATCAACATCTTCGTGTGTATGACCCTTCATAAGGAAAGACATTCGTATCTGCACAATCAAAAAATGGAATTTTTCACTCAGCGGTAATCGGTGATCGATAGAGATGTGTTGTCAAAACAACCAACAGTACGATGTTGTTTCCTTTAGTTTCTTTCCCACCCCTATACACAAGAACGATTCACAGACAGCCCCACCCACTCTTTGTTGAAGAAAACAAAGGGACAATAATTCTTGGATATAATTTCGTTTATATTACCTTCTTGAACACTTTTAATTTTACGAGTACAGCACAAAATCCCATTATGAACCTGTTCTTGCACTCGCGGTAACAATTGTCCATTTGAAGATAAAGAACAGGAGGTAGTCTGTTGTCCTACGAAATGGAAAAACGACCATTATTTTCTTTTTCTAATCGCTTGTTTATCAAGATAATCAGGTGCTAGAAAAATTACCACTGCGAGTTCCTTAAACACCCTCAGAAGAATATTCATAGTAAGGTTGGAGTCGTTTGGCCATTGAAGCTCATCCAGAAAGACAAAAGGCTTGTTGATGTTCCCATGGCATAACACCCCAGTATCATGGGTTTTAAAAAACTGAGCCTCCTCGTTCTGAAGTTGAAAATAATATTCTATGAAATATAGATCAAATAACATAACAAAGAAAAAAGTATAATGGGATATACGTACTTTTGATTTGTTTAAGAAGTTAGGAACGTTTGTTTTGGCTTGATCCATGCAATGGATTATTATGCTAAGATACTTCTCAGGGTTGTCTTTTGCAAGTATGCGATGACGCTGGTAGCATTCTCTCTCAGCCCTATAATAACATTAAAAGACAGCAAGTGACATAGATGTATATGACTGTGAAAACGTCTTTATATGCGTTACAATAGGACTTTGTTTGAAAAATATTTTAATAGCTTTGATCTCGATTACATGTATGATTTCCATCCAAAAAAGCATTAAATGCCGAGTACCAATTACTTTCGCGAAAAGAGTAGATTTTAACGCGCGTGGGGGCTAGGTGCGGTGAGTTTTTCCCAGTGTTTGAACTGCTCTAAATACAAGTATACCTGAAGTGTATTTTGGTAATACATACATTTGCTTCTTGATGTGATGTTTTCGTACTTCAGCAAGTTCTTTGCGTTTCATTTCGTTGTTTGTAGAATTGAAGAATTCCTTCAGCAAAATGCATATACCACACTTAGAGAATGTACTTGCCTGGAAAAATAAAAACAAAAATCAATGAACGATAGATCAAGCAAACCATGAGGAATTTATTGATTGAGCAAACGAAGGAACAAACGAATGAAAAACAAATACAACCGTAGTTCCATTGCACTTATTCAAGAGTCGACATTTACGAACCTTTGGAATGGTAACATTTGGAAAATAGCAAGACCACATTCATCGGAAGCTCGTATAAGATAGAAACCGGAAACCATTTCTCTCCATTTGTGTTTTGTAGTCGCTATAGACAACTTTCTTCTTCAAGCATGTGGTGAGCCAAATAGCGTCTCTGTCGGGCAATCTGTCTCCAGATATATCGACTACCTGCTGAAACCATACCTTTGCCGCTACAAGCTGCTCTGATGGACTTTTGCTTGCAAATTTGTGAGAAAGTGCCGAGCTTCTTCCTTTCCGGTAATCGCTTACCAAACTGTAAAACCTAATTGAATATAAAGTGGGATGTCACGCAGTATTTTTACAGATAAACAAGATAAGGATACCACCCTTCTGAGACCACAGCCCGACGGCATGATCGGGAGTGGGGCGCGCCAGTGGCATAAACTTTAGCCTGCAAACTCCATAAACCGTACCGGCAACTGGATATACTGTAAGTCTTTAACCAAGCGACGCGACAAATGGAAGTCCCATTTACTTTGAATTCCATCTGCTTATCGGAGGCGCACAGTGTGAAGAAGGAGAGTATAAATTGTCATTGCTGTGTCCCTGTAAGGTTCCAAAATTCTGTGCGAGCCTTCTTTGCCACATCTATGGTAATGACGGTACTCAAGCAACCTTTACCACAACAAGTCAAACTGATATCCTTTTCCAAGTTTTCATCTTTCAACGCCCTTTCTTTTGATTTCTTGTCCAGTATGGTGCGTGGTGGCTGAACAGTTTTTCCACAGTTCTTTTCAGAAATGGTTAGAGAAAAAAAAAACATATTTAAGAATAATCATATTGATTTATTCAAATTAGAACCATGATAGTAATAGAAAGGGATGTTTTTTTAGTAACCTCACTAGGTAGTCTTCGTTACTAGATCCATTGTAAAATAATCGAAGGCGTAAAAATACCTCAAGCAAACTTGTAGTGGCGTAGTCATTTTCATCGTATTCCTCCTCGTCTGAGCTGTCTTCATCCGGAAATGTGTTCAGATCACAATCATCCTATGAGATGAATTAAATAATTTTGTAAACAAATATTTAAAAAATGTGTTGGTCCAATCGATCAGGTCAACTTACTCGAAGGTCACAATCAACGTTGTCATAGCCATCTTGCCTTTCACCGGGTTGTTCAATGAAGATATTGAGGCATTCTTCACTCAAGACGCCCGCCTCGCTTATGTCTGAGCCATGTCCCAAAAGTTGGTTTTCGATATAGACCTCAAACTCACTTGCTTTCGTATAACCTCTTCCGTAAACTTTTTCCATGATATGAATAGCAGTATCGCTGTTTTTGATGAAAATGTAGGCTTGTTTTCCGCTTGGTAAATGACATCTGGCATAATGAATTCTTTCATGCTCAGATTGTGTAAAGACTTACATGGTAGAGGCGTACAAGTTTCTCTTGCGAGAAAAAGTTTTCTGTCCTACCATTTGAATATCGCGCCTTAAACTGTCTACGCCAATCGCCAATCACTGAGCCCCAGACTTACAAGTGTTGTCGTCACATTGACTACAGTTGTTACAAACTAACTTCAGTTGTTACACAATGACTACAGATGTTAAAAGCTGACTTCAGTTGTATGATTTAGCGGCTTTACAAGACACATTTTGCATTTTCGTAAAGTTAATGACTCGAGGGGTTAACCGGGCGTTGATCAAAGCATTGAATAAGGAATATCTCTTATATAGCAGGTTAAAAGCTAGGACAATTATTGATAGCTTTATCATATATAAAGAACATATTTGTGCTTTCGGTTTTCTATAACAGCAGTCATGGAAATGTATTTCAACTCTTGTGCTCGACTTCGAGTGTCACCCGAAAAACCTCTCGGTATTGCAATATTTTCACCAATGTTGGAAAAGCAAAAAATGTTCAAGCAGATTTGGATAGTGACCGCGCAAAAGTATCCGCGCAACACTATAGCATATATCGCGAGCATTTTCTTATCGGTGCAAAACTCTAAAGCATGTTTCAATGAAAACCACTAATTGGCAGGTTTCTTTCCCGCGGCTAATGACTAAAGAAAATAATTGATGTGTATTTGAAGCCTCGGTAAAATAAACATTCTTTGTGACTGATAAAGGTTATCATTAAAGCCGTGGATATGGCGGGAACTACAAAAAAAAAAAAAAACAGAAATGTTTATGACATGTGCAAGGCCTACCACTTACATTACTTTTAAAAAAATGTGCCTTCAGTTAAGTCTGGCTGTTAAAGTTTTCTTCCATAGCGAACAGTATTCGGTATTGCTTAATTGTCGTTCATAGTTATATCCTGTCGGCACTTGAGTGTTGCGGTTCATTTACGCAAGCATGTTTATTTTAAGCAAAGGCTATTGCATTGTATCTGCTGGCGATATCAACGACAGTCAAAGCGTATCTGTAGGTCTTTTTTCTAATCTTGTCGTGCGGCAGGAAGAGCAAGTCCGCCTGATGAACTTCATTTGGGGTATTCACGGTAAAACTGGGCCTGGGAATATACCTGGGCGCGGGAAGATAAACCTGCCAGATGGTTTGTTTTTTCAGCCAGTCCTTAGCCGTTTCCTCTGATACCCTGGCCGCCGCGGCAAGTTTCTTAATCGCCGACGCTCCTCTCCAATAGCCCTGAGGCCCATAGTAAATTCTCTTAAGTTTGTCCTCGACACGCGGCATTATATGAATTCCAGAACGAGATTGATC
>WUCR03038958.1:0-10077 GCA_009858155.3 Phymanthus crucifer
GAAAGAAAGAAAGAAAGAAAGAAAGAAAGAAAGAAGGAAGGAAAAACGGAGAAAGAAGCCAAGTAACAGCAACATGTTTTATTTCGTTATTTGATAACCACCTCTACGAATGTATCCACGATTGCATTAGTTACAGTTCTGTTTCTGTTTTACAGTTTCTTTCATTCTAAACGTGGCCATTGAGAACAGCGCTTTTACCAAACTGAAAATCCCAGGTCTTTGACCTCAAAAACAACAATTTAACATAACAATACTCCTTTTAACTCTCAGTTATCTTCAAATTATTTTGGTATCAATACAAAGCTACTCATTAATACCTCAGACGTTCGTGTCTAATTGTGTTTATTAGAGGACTTCCTTCGTTCACCAGAACTTGAACAGGAACTTGTTTTCCAACTTTTAAGGCTTGGATCTCTCGGTGTCTCTTCTGGTATCTTTTGTTTTGGAACCAGTTTCTGACTTGGAGCTCTGTCATATCAAGGGCATTAGCCAACAGCGTTCGTTCATCTCGACTTAAGTAGTGTTGGCGCGCGAAGATATTTTCAAGGTATTGAAGCTGAAGTTGGGAAAAATGGCTTCTGAATCTCTTTTTCTTTTCTTTCTGGTCGGTTTTGGCGCTGCTCGTGGATTGGTCGCCATCTTTTTCTTGTTTATTCCGCTCTTCGCTTGGGGTTTTTTCTGTTGAATGCGAGAAGAAAAGAAATTGTTCCGTTTTAGCACAAGCAAAAATGGTTAAACGACATTTCTTGCATATAAACTATCTGTTTGAAATTTCAGCCCAATAGCTTCCTCCGGCAAAACGCCCAGAATTTAAGAAAAACAAACCCAAGTTGTTCGTCTCTAACGACTGCATCACTCTTCAAAAATACCAATTTTGATCATGCGAGGCGCACGTGCAAAGCATAAAGCATCCTGTGAGAATAACCTAACCTCCAAGAGGACAGGTTTTGGTTTCAGCCGATTTAACTATCGTAGTCGAGTAAGAACAGTACTCCTTAAAACCGTCATTTTTATAAATTGATGTTACAAAAATAGGACTGATCATTTCAATCACTGTGGAATTAATGAAATAGTCCGGACCCCAGAGTTCCCGCGCGCTATGGCAAGACGGGTATGGGCTAATTTGGACCCACCCAAATTTAGTGAATTAAAGTAAACGGAATTCTCGAATTTCGTAGTCAAAATTGTCAACATAAAAGCACTTATTCCTCTATATTATAACCTTTTTACACAGTTAGAAGGCCGTAATAACCGATTTTTTAAAATATGGTTAAATGGACGCGGCATACGCAAGAGTACGGATGATAGTATTAATTCATTTGCTTTTAATCTTGAGGTGTTCACAGGAGTTGGCGATAATAACTAGTATACACCTGTAGCGACTTGATACCACTAGAATTCAGTTGTTTTTATTTTATCAACTTTCTTTTTCGGTTGTTCATTATTTTTTTTCAAGTTCCTCCTTAGATGCTAAAACATTTTTATTTTCTATAATATTAAAATTGTACAGCGAGCATTAAGTTATATATAGTTGACATTGTTTTTTGTAGGTGTTTAAGAATGTTAAATTAAACGACCAGCTCAAACCGAACAAGAGAATCACTTTGTTTAACATTCAATTGCATACCTTTGCAATAGCCTGACTTGCTCGCGCTTGTCCCTTGCTGTTCGTTCGACACCTTACCAACTTCACAACGCACAGAGCTTCTCACAACCTCGGGATAGATTTTCCCTGAAGCTCTGGACAAAAACTCCGCTTCTTTCTTGATATCTTGAGGGTTGTACAAGTAAACCGGAGCAGGTCTGTAGCGGGAAGAGAAGCATTCATGGCATGGAATGGCTTGCGGAGGTCTTAAGTGCGGCAAACTCCTCGTGTGAAAGAAGTACGGGACCGTTCTGTTGGTTCTCGCAGAACCTGGGAAATCATCTCTCAGAATATTATCTATGGAGAACGATAGATTGGGTCTTTGCGTTTGTCCTCCTCTTTCCGTCATCCTTAACTCATTAGTAAAGAGAAACAACAGAGTGAGAGCCTCAACTGAAAGTGGCTTTTGCGTCACGTTTTGATTATGCTTGCTCAGCCAAGTTTGGATCTTGTTATCAGAGAGCGAATCGTTTCACGTGGGAATATACAAGTCCCACTTTCTTCTCACGGGATATCAAATCCCTATCGTTAAAGAATGTTTTTATAGCGGTGATTTGAGAGAAATCATCCAATTTCGATAAAGTGCTTTCATTAGATCCCATCAATTCCTCTCACCTTCAGTTATGCTATTGTTATTCAAATTAAACGTCATGAAACCGTTTACATTCTAACACATTTCTTTTCCTTTGTCTCTTGAAGACTAATTAATTTGTAAACTTAATTACATAATTGAAATTTTAAACGGCCCCACTTTACAGCGGCAAAAAATAATAATATCTAGTCTCCTCTTAAAACAACAACAACAACAACAAAAATTACTTTTAAAAAGTCGCAACAAAGCAAACTTTGACATCAACAATATGGTTCATTTGTGCTTCGTGACTATGAGTTTAAGGAAGCCCTTTAACTGCTCATTTTGAGAAATAAACATGTTCGGTTACAGGAGATTGCTTTCAGTATTTTGGATTCGATTGATATCATTTACTTTCAAACATATGTGTCAAAAATGTTTCGCTTTCTAGTGCCAACTGAAATGTTACCCAAAACATTTAGAGCTAAATCGTAGAGACAATGGAAGCGGGCAGTGATTTTAGATGTTGATTCTTGACAAACAGCGAAAATCAATCAACGATGCTAAGTCTGAAGTGTTTCGTCTGTCACGTGATTTGCTCACAATTTTTAATGTACTGAGGATTTTAAAGACAGTATACTCATTAGTTTTCCATGAATGATTAAGTTATATATAGCTGATGTAGTATGCTTCTATTCACGTGGGTCAGGTTTGATACTGACCAAAGCAAAATCATAACGGATGAGAGGGGACCACGATTTTTATCGAACCCTGAAACAACCTCTGGGCTGATCAACTCACAGATCGATTTGGAAATTTATAAACATCAAATTTTATTGAGATAGGAAAACCAAAGAACCTGAGAAATAAAAAAAAACTACCTTAAGTTTGACAATCCAACAAACATTAATGAATTGATAATTTATTGGATTTTCTTTGTGGGCCATTTTTCGCCAAATTTTTCACCAATTTCACAAAACGGATAAAACATTGACGGAGAATTTGTTGGGTTCCCTCTGATGTGGGACTGATTTCTTTACTTTTAAGTCGCGTGTCTTGGCATTTCAAGAGACAAAACATTCATAGAATCGTGTAGCATAAATTATTCTTCATAGTTAGAAACAAACTTCGCATCCACTTGCACATTCGATTTCCGCCATTTTTTTGAATAATAATTACGTAACTGAGCTGCGCTCAATAATGTGTGGGAGAGGGGGTGGGGTGGGGAACGTGCTTCTCATGCCATCTTTTTAAGAATTTGACAGTTTATTGTTAGCGCAATTTTTTCATTTTTTATACATTTTACAACCATCACTCCCCATAGGGGCTCTTCCGTGAGGTTGCCCTCCCAACCCAACCCAATCCCTTCAAAATCCCAACTGGCAAGGAGGCAAACCAGTTGGCTATTTACAAGAATGACCTAGAGACTGGATTTTAACTAATCAGAAATCAGGACAAATACAGTCTCAGCTAGTGGTCATAACGGGACTTGAACCCGGACCATCGCGTTGTAAGACCAACGCCGTGACCACTCGGCCACGCTGCCTCCACAGCACACAATTTCAAGTTCTCTGTGTCCACGCTTAGCCTCGATGTCAAGCTTGAGCAAATGCGCGGACTTGAAAATGGTATTTCACGATGGCGAACGGAAAAGTGCGCGACGACTGCGCAACGCTAGGATGCGCATCAGATTATCACAGATTTTTTTAAAATTTAGCGCGCGAAGTTGAACATTTCTAGCAATTTTTGTGCGTTGACCTGCACTTTTAAGCCTCTATAATGACTGGTCACTAGACGCCTTTGTTCTTTGGGGTGGATTTTTTCATTTTCGTTGCGCATAAAATAATCTTATTAGATTATTGCAGCCAGCAACGTCTTTCATTTTCCTCTCCTCTCCTCTCTTCTAGGTCATGCCAATAAAGCTATTTCAAACCTCTCCTCTCCTCTCCTCTAGGTCATGCCAATAAAGCTATTTCAAACCTCTCCTCTCCTCTCTTCCACGCCCGCGAAGCATACTGGGCTATTAGAAACCCATTGGGCTCCCTGTGTGGTTGGCCAAGTCACGTGATATGGGTGTATTGCAACAGGAAACCGCTCGAGTACAACAGCAAACGACCAGAGGAAGAATTATTTTCCCCGTTTAAACTTCCCCCAAAAACACCCACAAAGAGACGCTTTATGGTCACTCAAGGAACCAAATACAACAGAGAGGAACATGTAGAGTAACCAAGTTGCTTGGGGAGTTTAGAACGTGTAGAAAACCCATGATATCAGCCGAGTAAGGTGAGCAAGTCTCTCGATACTCCACAAAGTCCAACGTGTCTTCACCACTGACTCCTTTAGTTCCTTAGTCCTCCCACAAGAATTTACAGTTCTTTACTCATAATTCAATATGTCTTAGCTTGTCTTAGTCCCCGTGAAAGTAATTTTAATCACAGCGCCAAAAATACGCTGCCTTTTTGCTGTAATTTGGCGAAGAAGAGTGCCTTCTTGCTGAAGCTCCAAAGAATGTGGTCAATGGACACTCCTCTAATTCTCGTCCTTTAGCTCTAAATTTATTACGTATAGAAAGGCTAACCACGGGATTTAGGCAGTAAACTCCTATCCCCTGTTGTTATGAGCTTCTTAGATAAGAGTATATTTGGACAAGATGAGCAAGAAGGCAGGGAGTTGTGGTTGTAGCGTGCACGATGGCCATCGATTGTGTAGTCATTTGATTATCGTGTTCACAGCACTAACTCTCCAGATTATTCGTCTCGTGTTTACTTTCTATGGTCCCTAAACAAAGCTAATCATCCAAAACCTTATCTTTATATTCCTGTTCACGCTATGAAAATCAGGTCACTCTGATCTTCTCTTTCTATAAACTCGAATTCTCCCTCAACTTCTACAGAATGGAGAAGACAAACAGTGCTTTCGTCCTTAAAATTATTTCCTTTATTTCTTTGCACGCGATTTTGAGTAGAAGAATGTGCGGAATTTATCGAATGTTGTGAAATAAAGATTTAAAGCTGTAGTGGCATATGGCTTATTTATAATTTATGTTTTTGTAGGGTAGACTGTGCTGTTGTGAAGAGCTTTTTTTCATATGAAGTAGCTGTAGACTAATAATGATCATTACTATACATAGAACTCATTATTTTTTTCGTATTTGTTTTCTATGAAAAAAAGGTTTTTGATTCACGAATTAAGAAAAATTTAAAAAAATTACTCCACTGTAAAGATTTAAACGTTCTCATAAGAGATTGCATCTAGAAATCTATAAGGGTAGGTTATTCGTGCATTAAAATGCTAGCCAAAGTTGTGCCCTAATTTTCTAATTTCTTCTTCAAATATTTTAACAGGTTTTTGATATTCTTATGGTATTATTACGCAACTGATTTATTATAATTGTTATGATTTTGTACGCTAAATTGGGCTCGTAACAACCTTTGTGTTCAAAACCAAAATTTAATCAATTACGAAATTAATAATGTTCTATGATATTGATTATTGTTGATGTGTTGAATACAACAACTTTTAAAAAATGTTTCATTCTGTTTCAGATGGGAGAAGAGTCCATAGCAATTGCATTGTATGATTACAGTGCTCAGCAAAAAGAGGAACTTTCTATCAAGAAAAATGAAAAACTGATCATTATTGATGATTCCCAAACCTGGTGGAAGGTACGAAATGAGAAAAACCAGTCTGGATATGTTCCATCGAATTACGTTGACCGAAAAGACCCTAAAAAGTCGAAAATATTGAAGAATATTTTTGGAAAAAAGGATGGTAAAAAGAATCAGCCTGAGAGTAATGGTTTTGAGAATGACCGCAACCAGTACTGTACTCCCGAATCGGTCCTTATTCCACCCCACAGTAAAGCAGCCATGTGCCAAGTAATAGCCAAGTTCAATTACAAACCACGAAACAAAGATGAACTTGAACTCAACAAAGGTGATCTGATTGACGTCCTTGAAAAAGAACATGACGGTTGGTGGAAGGGACGATGTGGGGGTAATGTTGGATGGTTTCCTTCTAATTATGCTGAAGAGGATACGTCCAGTGCAAAGCTCAATTTTAAAGTCATAGCTCTGTATCCATTTAGCTCCTCCAATAGCGAAGAGCTAAACTTTTCAAAAGATGAAATATTAGACATTATTAAGCAGCCTGATGGCGATCCGGACTGGTGGGAGGCCAAGAAGAGTGACGGGAAAACTGGGCTGGTACCCAAAAACTATGTTAAAGCATTATCAGATGATGCCCCACTTACAAATCGTCAATCACAGCCTGGGAAAAAGCTGCCGCCATCACCAGATGACTCGGGTCGGTCCTTCCAAAAAGTGCTTCTCCCATTACACAAAGCTCTGGCGTTTGGGAATGAGAAATGGTTCTGGGGTCGGATTTCAAGAGAGAATGGGGAAAAGCTGCTTGGTGTACATGGCGACAATGGGGATTTCCTCATACGAGAAAGTGAAACGGTGGTATGTAGGAATTTGTTTGATTGTTCTAATGAGCAGAATGATACAGCAGGATGTACTGTAGCACCAATGGATGATGCAGACTTCTATGAAAGAATTTATACTTCACATAATAGGTGCCACAGAAACACAGGGGGAGTAGCTAAGAATGACCCAAAAGTTGAAATGAAGGCAGGAATTTTTGTACACCTGTTATGCCAAACATTTTCTCTTGTTCCACATCTTTTTTCTTTCTTGTTTTATCGTGGTCAGTTTTCAAGGGGTTTACTTTATGTTCTCATCAAATTACTGGTCCTTCCCTTTGACGTCTTCGTCAGTCTTTGGCTTGCTGAAAGACTGAAGAATATGAAACCTAAACCTTTGTGGTAGCTTAATCTTTTGGAACCTCTATCCAAAATATTTAATTAACAATTATATACAGTTCGTTAGATATTTTTCAACATCAAACTCGGCTAACCATATTAGATCTTGGAAATACTGTACACACAGCCTAAATCTGTTGTAAGAATGATCGTGACATTCACCAGCTCCTGCTAACTATGCCAGCTCACAGCAAATAGCTGAAAGTTTGGTCATATCCCATATTGCTGTCTCCTAACCTCAAAGCTGCTGAAGCTGTAAAAAATTACCATTTTGAATGTTCACCAAATTGTTTTAGTCAATGTATCTGATTTGTGTAGTAAGTATGAGAAATGATAGATAAAGTTTAGTGCCTAGGGAACGAGGATATATTTTCCAGGTGATTTGTGTAATATTCTTCTTCTTCATCTTCCTTGTATATTAATTACCATTACCATATTTAAATTTGGTCACAGCATGTTTACTTGGTTAGGCCAAACAAAAAAAATGTGTGTTTCCGGTTGCACGACCGACCCTATTTTTTCTAGTCGATTTTTGCCGACCCTAATACTTTTTTGTCCACTTCTGGTTGTGTCTATGACTGAACTAAGTGTTGTATTAGTAAAAAATAAAATAAAATAAAACACCGACCTACCGACCCAATTTTTTTCTCTCGTGTAACAGGAAACACACATATTTTTTAGTTTGGCCTTAGGATTCATTTAATTTTAGGACATAATTTTAGTGTAGTAATAAGATGACAATAGGTGTGAATCAACTTACTGCTAGTATCCAGAAGGAAGGTAAAGTAAGATTATTTTTACATCTTCCTTCCTTCTGGATGTTAGGTGTTAGCTGATTCACACCTATCATCATCTTGTTAAACAATTTTGTTGTGAGTTTCTTTGTGTTGCTGCAAGTTTAGCCCTCTCTGGTTATCGTAAGTGGCTCTGAAAGTATTCAAACAATAGATAGGTTTGGTGTGTCATGGTGTAGAGAAACAGGGTGTGTTAGCAACCATTCTCCTTGATGTGCTGACCCTTGTTCACCAATCAGCATTTCAGTGTATGTAAAAAAGATCTTAAAGGCTGATTTACAGGATTCAACTTTTGCTTACAACTGTCACATGCAATCTGCTTACGCCATCCTTCAACACGTCTATGACTGTCATACAGTTGTTGCAAGGTTTTAAAACATGTATTAAAACCTTATGACAGTTGTAGCTGTGTTGTAAGCCAGTGGCGTAAGCAGATTACATGCGACAGTCATAGGAAAAGTTAATCGGCCTTTAGAGAGATTCTGAATTGAACATTTTAGAGGATTAGGACAAAACGTATTGTTCATTTTCATTTTCAGTTCCTTGATTTAATGTCACTGAAATGCTAGATTCGCTTCATCGAGATTAGTTATAAATATTAGTGTGGCAGTGGTTTAATGAATGTGAAAAGATCTCGTGCTCTAGTCCATTAAGAATTTGATTATTTTGAAATGTCGTATTTGGCCTTCAAACCATTGCTATGTTCCCTGAAACCACTTCTGGGCCCCACGGCATGACTGCCATAACCTGCAGATCAAATCATCTGGGCTGATCAAAATTCAGATTATGCCTAACTAAAAGATCAAAGTCAGGACATGGCTAACTTACAGTACAAACCAAATCCTCTGGATTGATCAAAATTATAAATTCAAGCAGTTCATTCTGATGAAGGCATTTCCTGACTGTTACTGGTCGTGTATAAGGAGTGTAGGTGGAACATGAGCAAGGAAACCCCTCACATCAAGAGTAAACTTTTGTTAAGTTTTTCCCATTAACCAATGAGGGTCCTAATCCCATTTTCCCAGCCAAAATTTTATCAAAATCCCAGTTTTAATTCCACAATCCCAGCCTGTTTTGCTCAAATCTCAATCCCATTCCCATTTTTCTATTGTTTTCTTGTTCATAAATCCCAGTCCCAGTGTGTAAAATCCCATTTCCCAGCCCCTAAAATAGGCCAATCCCAGCTCCCATTTTACCCCTTCAGGACCCTCAATAATATTACTCTCTTTTATTCAGGAAGGTGATTATTCCGTGTCTATGAAGGCTCCTGACAGGATCAAACATTTTCGAATCAAGACCCTGGACAGTGGGTATAAGATTGGTCAGCGCACCTTCAACTCACTTGATGCCCTTATTGAACATTACAAGAAATCTCCAATCTTTACCAATGAAAAGGGGGACAAAATGTACCTTGTCAAGCCTGTTGAAATGTGAAAATCAGGGGAAACTGTACCTTGTCATTACTACCATTTGCAAGCGATCATGAAGTGTGACGTGCCAAACTTTTTTTTCTAGTTATAACTTACAAGTTTCACATGCACAACTAATTTCAATTGAAGACAAAATTTTCCATCAAGGAGTGGAAATATCAAAGCATAAGGCCTCTGAAATCTATTTACTTTACAGTACAATTCTTTTCCTATTTTTTGTTTAAAGTGAAAATTCTAAGAAGAATTGCTTAAATTTTGCTTTTTCCGCGTAAAGTAGAATGTTTGTCGGCAACAACAGTTAAGTTTCATCCGTCAAACTTAACAGTTTATCATGTGAAACGTCTAGGTTATAAACTTATAACAACTAGTTTGGCGTGTCACACTTCACGGTCTCTTGCAAATGGTAGTAAGGCTGTTTGTCTTTCTAGGTATAGATTAGATGGTGCAAACATTTTTTTACTTATTTTGTAAGAATGGATAATATTGGTTAAGTAGACGGCTGTGGACAGCTCCCAATTTCTCTATTTTCTTTGAATCTGGTCAATCCACCTTTTTCAAATTCAGAAATACTGCTGCAAATTTCAGATGCCTTTCTGTAGATGCATTCATACAAGGTTAGCCTCAAATAAGTGTAAGAATTTATAAATACTATGTTTGAACTTGACTTAATACTTTGAATTTCCATGAGCTTGTTCTGGTATAATGATTATGTTATGGGCAACTGAAGCTAACCCTGTTAGGGACTGGTCATAAAGTATAGGGGGGGTGGGCTGGAAAAATCTGGGGTGGTCATGATAAATTATCTCTGACCCACC